>CM051385.1:9394201-9574201 GCA_028015245.1 Cardamine occulta
GTCATATTTTTCAAGATCATGTTTTTTTTTTTTTTAAAAGTTTCTTTTGGCAAATACATTTTGTTATCGATTGTTAAAAAATCATGTATCGATTGTTCATCCTTTGTGTCCAATTTATAGGAACCAATGTGTGCATATCCAAGAGGTGTAAGTGAAAGTTTATGAGCATTATACATTTTGTTTAACATCTCTTTTTAATTAATTCAAATAAGAGTTTTCATAATCATCATTAACATAATAACAAAAGCTTTTAGGAAGGATACAATACATCAAGTGAACCAGGCCCAAAAACAAACCCAAATTACGGCAGCCCATATGTTCTCACTAGAAGATAATCAAACTATATTAGTAATATGGAAATTTCCCAAAATTCTCATTTAAGTGAAAAAAATTATCATTCCTTTCCTTTAAAAAAATAAATAATGGAATTTATGGATTTCTTTTCCTCTAAAAATTTAATTTCTACATATAGATAATTAAAGAGATCAAAGGTAAAAAATCGGCAGAAAGAGGTATATATAATTACTGATTTATTATCTTTAGTCTTTATACAGTGTATATAAAAATGAATTTTAAAAATACAGTACAAATTAGATGAACCATAGATGGAACGGTGCAAAAAATTAGTTGTTAATAATTGTAAAAATTCCAAAACATAATCTCATTTTCAAAATCTCCATTAACAAAAAACAAACTTGTGAACGTTCCCTCTCTCGGCGCCTTTTCCATTTCGTCGTCACTGCACCGAGACTCTCTCTCTTTTTCTCTCTTTCTCTCAATTTTCCCGGGAAAGCATTTTCTCGGAAAAATCAAATGAATAAGTTTCAGAACAGAGTAACGCGATGCGGTTTCATTTGGATTTGTATTGGATCGATCGCATATGTATTGTTGATCTCTCGTTGTTCAACTTCTTTCTTCGATTACTCTCTTCAGAAATTTGAATTCTCGTTTCCAGAAGAAAGTGAGCTTCGAAGAAACGTTTACACCGCCGGAGAAGAAAACAGAGTCGTTGTTGATTCTCGACGTGTCTCTCAACAGATCCTCTCCGTCAGATCTACTAATTCCAGTGTAAGTATCGTTTCCGATTCAATTTTACTTCCTTCTTCAAACTCGATTTTTCAAAATTTGAAATCAATCGCGGAAGCAAAATTAGATTTAATCATCGTTGAAACTGAGAATTTCTCGTCGTCATCATCATTAACTCATTCAAATTTCCCAGTGATCTTCGTAAATTTTGATATTCGCTAATGATCTGAGAATGTTTTTGATTCAGTTACAGAGTAAACCGGGAAAACTAAACCGGAGAAAATTGCTAGAAGAAGGATTAGCTAAAGCAAGAGCTTCGATTCTCAAAGCAGCTTCTAATCGTAACTCTACATTGTTCAACATTGATCTTCCCAACCCAGAAATCTACCGTAATCCCTCTGCTTTGCTTCGGTACGTTCACTAATTTTTAATTAGAAGAAAAATTAAAGTAACTGCACATGGCTAATTTGCGTGGATTTTAGTAGATTATTAAAATTTTGTTTATAAAGATTCTTCTAATTGACGCTACTGAATCCATGCATGTAAATAAATTTTTAATAAAAATTCATACACATACACACACCACTAGTTTTGTATCATAGTCTCTGAAAAAGCAGCTACCGATTTTCAATTATTATTCATGATGAGAAACACTGCTTTCTCTTTTATTTACTAAATCAAGGTATGATTTTCGGAAGAAAATGTATTTTCAAGCAATGGATTCATTTAGATCTTATAGGATTATGCTATTGTAAATAATCAACCACTCTACATGAAAATATATTGCTGTGCATGCAATTAAAGGTAACTCTGCTACGATTAAGGTTAGATATATGTCATTTTCACTGAATTACAACACTTGGCATTTATCAAATTACGGCTTAAGCTGTTATACCCTACTGCAGTTACTTTTACATTTTTGTTTTTTTTTAACCCGTTTATTTAATAAATTTTATATGGTCCCATAATCACTTTTAGTCAATACTTTTAATAAGTTACTTACCAAGTGTCGAGTAAACAATGAATTAAATGTTACTAATTAATGTAGGAGTTACTTAGAAATGGAGAAGAGGTTTAAAGTGTATGTATACGAAGAAGGTGAGCCACCGTTAGTTCACGACGGACCGTGTAAAAGCGTATACGCCGTTGAAGGTAGATTTATAACGGAGATGGAGAAAAGAAAAACGAAGTTTCGTACATATGATTCTGACCAAGCTCATGTCTACTTCTTACCATTTAGTGTTACTTGGCTGGTTCGATATTTATACGAAGGCAATTCTAATGCTAAGCCTTTGAGAACATTCGTTTCTGATTATATCAGATTAGTCTCCACTAATCATCCGTTTTGGAATCGAACCAATGGTGCTGATCACTTCATGCTTGCTTGTCATGATTGGGTAATTATTAATTAACATTTCGTTATCTTATAACTATAATCCTGAATTTTGGTTAATTAATTGTGGGTTTAATTTGTAGGGACCACTCACTTCACAAGCTAATAAAGATTTATTCAACACATCGATTCGAGTTATGTGTAATGCTAATTCATCAGAAGGGTTTAATCCTAAAAAAGACGTGACTCTCCCTGAGATTAAACTCTACGGCGGTGAAGTCGATCGTAAACTCAGGTTATCTAAATCCTTAACCGCTTCTCCTCGGCCTTATCTTGGGTTCTTCGCTGGTGGAGTTCACGGTCCGGTTCGACCGATTCTTTTAAACCATTGGAAACTACGTGACCCGGAAATGCCAGTTTATGAATACCTTCCTAAACACTTAAACTACTACGATTTCATGAGAAGTTCAAAGTTCTGTTTCTGTCCTAGTGGCTATGAAGTGGCTAGCCCTAGAGTCACTGAAGCTATCTACTCAGAGTGTATCCCTGTTATTCTCTCGGTTAACTTTGTGTTGCCGTTCACTGATGTTCTTCGTTGGGACACTTTTGCTGTATTGGTCGATGTTTCAGAGATTCCGAGGTTGAAGGAGATTCTCATGTCGATCTCTGATGAGAAATATGAATGGCTTAAACGTAACTTGCGGGACGTGAGAAGACATTTCGAGCTTAATGATCCACCTAAGAGGTTTGATGCGTTTCATTTGACTCTTCACTCTATTTGGCTACGTAGGCTTAACTTGAGGCTTACGTAAAGGAAGATGAATATTCATAGGTTATATATAATAAAACATTTTCTGTTAGATTTTCTAACTCATATTCTCAGAAATGTAGTAAACCTTAATGTCTAGATTGAATGGATTACATATATTTGATGTTAATGAATTTATTTCAACTTTCTAAGTAATATAAAAGATCTAAAACTCTTTATACTATACCAAATTATACTAACTATGAATCATTTGGTTGGGACGAAGTTAAGAGACAGGCGTTCGATTTGTGACCTAAGTATGTCACCGAGTGAGAAATGGTGAGGTTGCGGTGTAGCCGAGGTCGGCGACGGTTCAAGCGATCCAACTGTGTCTGCTGTTGTGTCTTCATTCTTGACTTCAAGGTGGATTGGTCTCATTTCTTTCTTCACTGATTCCACAAACTCCATATCGATCCTGTTGCCGGAAATATCTCTGACGTAAAAAGCATTGAGCGACTTCTGACCTTGTGTCTCCACGTCAGCACGGACAACGGTCAAGCCGTTCTCACGAAGGACACGAGTTATGTCAGAGAGTAAGCCTACTCTGTTCTCTGCGCATAGCTCCAACTTCAACCCCTGCATTAGCCACAACACACCAAAATTGTTTTTACCATTCTTAACTTAGAATCCAAACAGTTTTGGTGAATCTTCCTCTAATTATCTTCTGTTAACCTACCTCGCAAACCCGGCGTTCTATAGCAGCCTCCAAGCATTTAATCACTCGTTCTTTCTCGCCTTCTGTGTTCAAAGCTCGTCCATCTATGTGTCTTATGAAGTACTCCTAGAAGTTTCACCAAATCAAGACATAAACATCGAACTAATCATTTCAAGAAAGCTAAATTCTTGGCTTACCTGAAAAGCATCAGCTCCATCAGACCTTAGCGCGGCGTGGAAGATAACGTATTGCATATCAACCAATGTACAGATTGTATCAAACATAAGCCTTCTTCGATCTTTAGAGTTTACTGTCACAATAGAGTATCCTCTCTCTTCACAATTCCCAATCGAAACTATCGTTGTCTTCTTCTCCTTCTGATCACAGTATTCTAACTTAGACGATAATAACGACAATGACGAAGGCCCACAAAACGGTTCATCAAAGTCTCTCACAGATAACATTAACTGATGCAACCGTCTCTCCACATTGCTATTCATACACCCTTGCCAAACGAGCATTGTGGCTCCAAGCATGAGCTTCTAAAACATTGCAATGTAAGTCCGCGAAAGCAGCGAATATCTCTGAGAAGAGACCCGGCCGGTCTGTCCCAGTCATTTCTATTGCCGTGTGCTCTCCGTGATCAATCAATGGAGGTTCTAAGGAATTGTTGTCTAGGTTGTTATTTCCTTCACTTGCCTTTATAAAATCAGATTCTCGCCTACTCGTACCAATGGACTACATTACAAATTTCATCTAGTCAATACTACATTCAAATCAAACATAATATATAGTTTATTCAAGGATTCAAGTTTAGCACAAACATGTTTGATGTGGTTGATGACGCTTTTGTCAGTAAGTTTATTCCCATGCTCGTCTTTAACATGGAAAACTGTATACAAGTTTCCATAGCGAGCCTTTTTAAGTTAATCATGAATTATATAGAACAAGAAGAACTGAGAAATGAGGATTTCGTAACGTACTTACCATCCATGAACCATCCACCATCGGAAGAGATGTAACTCTTGGTGATGATAAGATTCATATCCGTCAAGATTTGCACCACTTCTAGAAGAAGTCCTTGTTTATTCTCACTATTCACCTTCATTATTAACCGTTCCAAAATTTAAAGGACACACAAATCAGATATGTGCACAATGGAAACACAAAAATGATTCGAGTTTTTGCATTCAAGAACACCATTGGATCCAATTTTTTTTCCTATTTTGTGTGCATACCTTCACAACGGTACAATCTTGAATGCTGTCATTGTCAATGTAGACCCTGCATCTGCAAATTACAAACACAAAATAAAGAAGAAGATGATGATATATGTATACAAATGCACTCATATGAAAATTCTCTTTCAAAGGATTTATTCGAGAAACGAGCTTACGGTGGTCCGTATATACGTTCACCAAGATTGTCAAAATCAGGATCAAAGTAAGGCCAGCAAACTTTCTGCATTGTATCTACCGCAAGATCTGTATTAGAATTACGACAAGAGAGATACAATAGCAAACGATTAACCACAGATTTGACTCTTTTTTTGTTTTGTTTTGTGTAAATTAGAAACCGTTTAGGCAAAAAGTGTGAATGAAAGAAGAATATTGGTGTTTAAGACAGAGAAGACGATGAATGAAGAAGAGATTTCCACCTTCTAATACAGAGTATTTAACAAGATAGTCATTTACTAAGTTTAGCTAGGGGAATTAGTGTGTCATAACGTGTGGCAGAAGTTAGTTAAAAAAAAGATAAAATTTTCTCAAGAAAAAGCTTATAGAAACTATATTATAAATACTACGATAATGATAAAATCATATCTAGAATCGATTTAAAATATAGTGTAGAGTAGAAGTATAGGTCAATAACTTTTTCAAAGTCAAATACAAGAAATGGTAAGAGACTCAAGTGAAATTAAGGTGTTCCTCGTTTTCTTGCTTCTCCATCTCTTCTTATTTTCTAAACATCCACATGTTTTCCTAAGTTTTTGGAGCAATTATAGTTGCAAAATATCTGTTTTGTTGTAATAATACTACAATCATTTTTTAAAAGTTTAGTAGAAGTGAGAGGCATTAACTCCATGTGAATGATTTAGAAACCACATACGCAAAAACGTGTGATCTCTCTATCCATATGAATAGGCTTTGAAACGGTCTCCAAACTTTCACCAAAAATGCAAATTGCCCCCACAGGATCTAGTAAATACCACAAAATTTCTTTACTAATTTATTATCTAACATTTTAACACCTATATGGTGAGAAAACGTGTAACTATCACTTACACTAATTGTATATATACAGTTAGTCACATAAATCATATTAACAATTTAACATGCAAAGCATCCACCAAGAAATCAAGAGATGGGACCTATCTAAATGGCCATTCTCCCTTCATTGCTAACTGGTTTTGAGATGGAAACAATTCACATATATAGATCCAAAAATGATATAATTAATCGTCATGCTTATTTGAAGTTTTTTTAGAATCATTAAATCGAAATAGTGATAACATATCAAGTGAAAACCAATATTCAAATATTCCTTAGGCGCTAATCCAGTGTTTGGTGCGATCCTACCGTCTAACTACAAAATTGGGGATTAATGGGAGATTTTTTTTCTGGAAAACGTCCCCACTATCTATTTCGCCATTGAGGTAGCTCTAAACTCTGGCAAAAATCACCTGTTTCTAAATCTGTACTCGTTACCCGCCTTGAACCCGCTACTCAGCTCGTACTCGGCTTGAAAATTCAAGTATCCGCTATAGTCAAGTTAAAGTAGCAAGTATGCTAATTCTATTACTTGCAAGTAAGGGTCAAGTATCAAGTATCATAAACAAATTGATACTTGTTTCGTACTTGTCCCGTGCCTCGTGACTTTGATTTGTTCCTTCACTTTCTTTGATCTTAAATAACTAAACTACAGTCCAAATATAATTTTTATTATAACTCAATTACTTTTAAACCCAAACTTCAGCCCAAATATTTTGTTCATTATAGCCCAATAAACCTAATTAAGCAATTACTTCTTACTTTTTTCACTTAGACACTTAATCTTAGAATCGAGACCTCATTTTCAGACATTCAGACACTTAGTTTAGAACTTTGAATGTTTTGTAATTTGTATGAGATTGTTTTTATATTCAAATACTTTAGTTCAAGTAGGAAATAACAAACTGAGTCAAATTACTTGGCAAATAACAAGACGGATCAAGTTATTTGCAAGTAATAAAATTTTGGACAAGTATTGATATAGCAAATATTTACTTTGAATGAATTACGTATCAAGTCGAACATTCAGTTACTTGAATAGACAAGACGAGTCACAAATACTTGAAAATTAGCAACTTTGATACTACATGCAGGATCGTGATTACTTGAAGGCAAAAGAAACAATGACTACGGCCTTATGTTTCATGTAAAGTTGAAGATGCTAGTTTTACAAATATTATATAATTTATTGTTAGGACTATTTTTTGGGTAAATTATTTTCTCCCACTCATCGTATCAACACATTTCCTAATCTATGGTGTTAAAAAAAGTTTTAAATTTTTTTATTCTTTGTATTTGTGCATACACTCAATTTTTTCTTTCATCACATGGACTTTTCCCCTAATTTGTTAGCTTTATAAATACATAAAAACTACATAAATATCACAGATTTTCATGCAAAAAAAAATTATATTTATCAAAAAAATTTAAACATTAGTTGTATATTTTTTTGTCACATTGTTTTGAAAAATTAGTTCAATTATATATTTTTATTATATTAACTATAAAATATTTAAATAAAAGAAAATTGTATTTTGCCTATGGCCTGAAAAACTCTTGGCACAGCACTGACTACATGCTACTATTTGGAGGCTATATTTAACTCTGAAAAACTTGAATCTGAAGAACACAACATATCAAATTGTTTTTATTTTTTTCTAACTTAAGGTGCATTAAAACCAAAAAAAAAACTTAAGGTGCTCTTTTAGATAATTTATAGTTGTAGATCATTGATGGTTGACCACGTTGTATAACATATAGGTTTGAATGATTACGGTTCGAAGCAAAATATTTTAATTTAGGAAAGGTAAAGAAGATAAAATGTGATTAAAGCATATTTTATCGTAAAAAAGTATGTAACAAGAACCAAGGATCACGTTTTGGTAACCAAATGGGCCACAAACGACCTCAAAATAAATAAAGCTTTTAACCATACAAACAATGTGAAACTCATGCCATCTACGTTTCCTTTTGTGTCAGGAAAGTGTTGTCAAAAATCAATAGCCATATAAATTTTGACTAACTGTTCATAGTTAAACTTATGCGATGATTACATTGTGAGATGGTAAAACAGTCATCAATTAACATAAAATGTTGGTCTTGTATTTCATTCTACTCGTTTGCGTGCCCTTAGCTATCATCATGACTTTAGAGGCTCCCCAACTAGCCATCACTGTTGCCATTACTTAACCAGTCTACTTAGTACTACAAAACCCCAATAATACCCTAACATCTCCCCGAGTAATTACTTCTCAGCCACTTGATCACGATGAGTCGCTCCTTCGTCAAGCTTCCAAAGTTGACCCAAACCCACCACCTAAATTTCCTAAAAAAACTCGCTTTCATATTCTTAACAACAACATCTCTTCCACTCGCACCGATTTGGGAGCTTTTCTTCAACCAAACCTCTCATCACAAGTCTCTCTATAATGTCTACGTCCATGTAGACCCGTCTCAAAAACACGAACCAAGTTTCTTTGGCACGTTTCATAACCGGATCATACCTTCTTCAAAACCTGCTTACCGGCACACCCCAACCCTCATCTCAGCCGCACGTCGTTTACTTTCTCACGCGCTTCTTGATGACCCATCAAATTACATGTTTATCCTTCTCTCCCCTTCTTGCATTCCACTTCACTCCTTTAACTTCACTTACAAGACACTTGTCTCTTCCACAAAGAGTTTCATCGAGATTCTTAAAAACGAACCAGGGTGGTACGACAGGTGGGCAGCGTGTGGATCCACCGCCATGCTCCCCGAGGCACCACCAGGAGAGTTTCGAATAGGCTCACAGTTCTGGACGTTGACACGTGCCCATGCGCGGATGGTAGTGAGTGACGTGGACATATGGGCCAAGTTCAACAAGCCTTGTGTAAGAAAAGATATATGTTACCTCGAGGAATATTACTTCCCTACTCTCCTCCACATGCGTGACCCACAAGGGTGTGTATCTGCTACGCTCACGCGCGTTGATTGGAGCGTTATTGAACATGGTCATCCTCGAACATATAAACCGTCGGAGATTGGGGCTGAGCTTATACAAAAGTTGAGAAGTCCACGGCTTAGATATGGGAATGGTGGCCTAACGAGGAATTATACGTTTTTGTTCGCCCGGAAATTTTCTCCGGCGGGGATTAGTCCGCTGACGAAGATAGCTCGAAGCGTCATCTTTAACGATTGGGTTTCGTGTAAATTATATAATACATTATGTAAGTTGATATATTAGGGGAATTGATTTGATTAAAATGCATTTAAAATCTTCTATAAACAAATTTAATTTAATAATCTTCATTAGAACCTATATTTTGAATTACACACTATTATTTGTTTTATTTATTTTTCCTCTATTATCTCTAGTAATATATAGATGTTAGCTTATTTAAGAAAGTAAGTATTTATGAATATTTGTTACCTTCTCGCTATGTAGTAAACTAGGGAAAGTCCCGTGTGTTGCACAAATTTAATATATATTTGTTTATGTATTACATTTTCTAAGTGTATATATATTGTGGATGTATTACATTTTCTAGGTACATATATATTTGTTATTATATTCATTACTTTTAAGTCTTCTTTTTTATATGCACTATTAAACATACATATTTTTTTATTTACCATGGTTACAAAAACTTTTATTGAACATAAGGAGTTTTTTTTTGTTGTTGTGTTATATTTATTAAATTATTTTTTTGGTTTTTCTTTTGCTTGATTTAGGGGTTTCCATCATTCAGAATTATTTTGTTGTTTGTTAAGTATCATATTTTGTTAGGGATTTTGTCTTATATGTAAACGCGATTTTGACATTGTTAATGAGACTATTGAACCGTGCATTACAACCTAAGATAATGAGAGGTTAACTCAGATCCCAACCAACTTCGAGGCCATTGGCATTTACCCTGATTCGCTCATTTGGTACATCCTTTGTAACCAATTGACCCAGTTCCTTTCCTAGTGTCTCCTTATGTCCCATAATGGAGTGGAAAAAGGATCAAGGATGGGAAATACTCCGCCATTATTGGCTCCCAACGCTGGAGAAGAAGCATCTCTTTAAGACTAGCTGAAGGTCAGCTTCGGTTTCAAAGCGGAAGCAGAATCGTTATGTTCCACGTTCAACTTTGTTCTCAAGGCCCAGTACTGAATCATGTCGACTACGAGTGTTCTGGGTCGTTGAATGAGAGGGTTTGTCACTCTACCAGTAAGGTTGTTCTCCGCAATGAGGGTAAAGGTATCCTTAGCAGGGAGCTTTATCGGAGTGCGTCGCCTGGGTTCATCCTCCGTACGACCCACTTTTCTTTCTCAGATCTTGAGAAGTGGCGAGACATTTTGAAATCTAATCAAGACAGATATGACAATTACCAGATCCAGTTCAATATCTAAAAACTAAGATATATGATAATTAGTGCTGCTGTGTATGTGCGTTTAAAATGAAAATATCACCAAAAATAGTTTATTAAAAATGTGTAGGAGTTTTTAGAGTTCTCCAAATAAAATTATTCTAAAATATTTATGAAAATTAATTTAAACTTGTGTTATATGATAATGAATTTATATTATTTTTTAGTTTGTGTTTTAACTTATCATAATGAAGGCAAATCGAACCCATATCGAATTCAGATTTCTAACGCCTAAACATATATCATAATTTATGTGAAAATAACAGTGAAAATCTAACTTTTTTTTTTTGGTTAATTGTAAAACCTAACCTTATGATCGCCAATTTATGCTCTTGGATGAGCTTTCTAGATGTCGATGTTGCGTTCATTGACGGCAGGAGATGGAAGAGGTGGCATATTTCAAATCACAAAAGAACAAAATTTGATGAAATGGAAGAAAAAAAAATACAGAAGAAGAAGAAGAAACTTGTTAAAAGATTTTTTTCGAAAACATTACTAATTTGTAAATTGATTTTTAGTTGAATAATTTTTACATTACGAAAAAAAAATGCAAAAGAATAGGAGAAAATAGAAGGGGAGAAGAAGAGAAAAAAACTTGTTAAAAGATTTTTTTCTAATAGTTTTTATTTTATTTGGGTTAAATGGTAAATGTAATTTAATTCATACAAAACTAAAATATATTACACGAGTATAGATTTGGAACTAGTAACAATTATTCCAATAATGTATTTGATGATGAGTACAATGTACTCATGATTTTCATTTTTTTAATAACTTTAAACTATTTCCTCTAATTTTTAGTTATGGTTGCTAATTTGCTATCAGTCAAATTAGACATTAATCTTGAAAACAGAAAAAAAACTTATATGTATAACATTTTGTATATTATTAATTTATAATAATTTTTATCAAATATCAAATCCCACATGAGTTTCCTCCCGGACCCCCATAATTGAAAAAGAAACCGAGTCGACTAATATGAAATCGTTTTAACGTACCAATTCTTAGCCCATAACATATTGGACTATCGAGCAAATTCTCTATAGGAAAATAATCAATTTTATGTTGCTCATAGTTGAAATTTAAAACTTCAATATTTGTAACTTTGCGTTCTCCAATCGGAAGTTTATCATTACCCATGAGAGGGCTTGAACCCGAACGAGAAGCTTGAACTGCACCTCCAACTCCAACCATATTTGCACCATTACCCAGAAGGTTAAATAGCTCTTTTGGCCAATAGCCGACATCTACGTTAGGTGCATTTGGTATCAGTTGTGTAATCCACCAGTTCCTTGTTTGTTTATCCTTTTTGCATATAACAGACAAAACAAATTCATTTCTTAATTAAAAAATTTTGAATTGAAAAAATGTGCTAAATAAATTACTTGAAGGGCTATGAGTTCGGACTGAAGAGGTTATAGTCAAATCATTCATAAATCATTCACTGCTAAGTGGGAATAACATATGAGAAATAAATACTTCATCCTTTCAAATAATAAAAATAAATAAAGAAAATTACTAGTTCCAAATCTACACTCGTGTAATATATGGATAAAATTGACTTCGGTATTCAATTCACTGCCTATATATATTTGACCATATGAAGCTTGATCTTTTCCGATGTAAAGGTCATGTACACTAAACCAAGCTTCTATGCCACGATACGGACCACTACGTGATCTTACTCCAGCAATCTACCAATAGCCGGTTTTAATGATATATAATAACAAATATACATTAATTAAAAAAAATAGATCTAAGGTATTAGATATACATGTGTTCCAGGACTATTGCCTGTTAGTGGATGGAAACACTTCTCGACAAAAAGTTGTGCATTGTATTAGTTTTCCCCCAAAATCATTAGAGCATCTCCAATGGTAGAATCTCTCATGGGGTTCTTACCAATATTTTAATTCTAAATTTTAAAAACCCCATGCTAAGAACCCTTAAAATAGTTTTTAAATAAAAAATTTTAGATCTCCTCTCCTCGTGTTAAGAACTCCTCTAATATTTATCATTATTTGTCATTATAAAATTTCAAGAACCTCTCATCTAAGATCCCCCATTGCAGATGGTCTTAGAGATCGATTGAGAGAGAAACAGATTAGGAAAAAATAATAAAAACTTCATTCAAGTGTAATTGAGATACAAACCAAAGATTATATACACTATATTATTTATAATATTTTTTAATCTAGTTTCTTAATTAACACTATATTAATCTATAAAATACTAAATTGTAAAAAAAAATTAAAATATTATAAATAATTAACACTATCTTTTAAACATATGAAATAAAAAAATTTAATTTACCATGATTTAACTTATAATAGGAGGCTTTTCGATTGAGGTTTTAATAAAATTTTTCTTATTTTAATGTTGTTGGATTGAATTTAATCTATTGTTTAACATTTTTGATGTGTAGATGATCAGGTATACTGGACCGTACGGGGTTAATCTAGATTGTAGGCTTGTCTACGTGGTTCTTCTCATCGTCATGATCTTATTAATTGCATTGGTAATAGTCTACTGTTATACTGCGAAGTATCGAAGAGGGAATAAGGCGTAGAAATGGTGTGAATATTAGGTTTTTTTTTCATAATTGAGTGTTCTAATTCATACAAAATAAACATAAATGTAGACTTGATATATGTAAAAAAAATCTCACTATTCTAAAAATATTTTCTATGATGGATACAATCTACTCATTATTAACATTTTTTGGGGAAAATTCTACACCATTTACAAGTTTTTCTCCTTTTTTTTAAAGAAACCATTTACAAGTTAAAAAGACATTAACCTTTAAAAAAAAAAAAAAAAAAAAGATGACTGTTCTAATAGCAATTTTTATGTTAAGTACTACAATCTATTCATTATTTTTAAACTTTGTATAATTTTAGACCATTTCCTCTAGTTTTTAATCAAGGTTGCTAGCAGTCAAATTACACATAACCTTGAAAACAAAAATAGAAAAATCTTAACTGTATAATAGTTTCATATTATCATATGTACTTATGTAGACTAGATTCATCAATCACCTAAAAGAAAACAATTCGCAACTTCAATTTTCTTTGAGAGACTGGTTTTGTAACTCGTTAGGCTTATTCTAATGGGCTTTAAGGTTTTTGAAACGGTTTAATCATCGGCCTGTCGAGTAGTAAGGAACAGATGAAATAGAATAGGCGCGTAACGGCTGATTAATCTCGAATCAAAAGAGAATTGAACCACAGCAAGACCAGACGTCAAAGTGTCAGAGACCACTCTCTGTCACTTACTCCCATTAAATTCCAAAAAATCGTATTTGTCCGAATCCCCAAGTGTCTTTTTCTTTTATTTTTTCAACTTAAAAAGTTTTTTTTTTTTTTAATTTCAGAAATTCGAAACGAGACCAACCAAAAAATCCCGCTCACGCTCCTCTCCTCCTCCTATTTCATTCAACACCACTCTCTCTTAGCCATTAGAGATCGTTCTCAAGCTCCCAATTCTATTTTTTCTAAGCTAAGGTATCACATCATTTTACCTCTCTGGTTTGTTCTTCGTTTGGATCTATGATATTTTTATTTTCATAATTTTCATTTTTTTTCTAGATCTGTTTGGAGACTGTTCAATCTATAATCAAGCTCGTTTTTTCTCTCTTCTTTTATTCTTCTGTCTCGATGGTGGTTCTCGTTTTGTTTGTTTGTAATGTTTTACTGAATTGAGACAATGATCCATCTCTTACGTTTTTTTTTTCTTGTTATTGTCACGAAAACTTTAAGAAAAAAATGATTAATAGTTTTGATTACATATGATCAAAAAAATGATTAATAGTTTTGTTTGTGTGTAATGTTTTACTGAATTGCGACAATGATCGATCTCTTACGTTTTTTTTTCTCTTTCTTGTTATTGTCACGAAAACTTTAAGAAAAAATGATTAATAGTTTTAATTACATATGATCGAGGATGTGAATTTTTGTATAGGATTGTTTTGGATCCAAAGATGAACAACATGAAAATTCGATGTACTTTTTTTATGAAGTTGAAACCTGATCTCTCAAAGTGAGCATGTAAATTTTTCTGAAAATAGATCTTGTTATACCATTTTGAACACTAATTGATTCTCTTAGTGTAATAAATTTTGAAGCTTAGATTAAAACCAGAAAAAAAAAATATTTTTTTGAAGATTAGAATCTGTTTACTCTGCAGGTTTTGGCTTGGCGAATCAGTGGAGTTTTTTTAATTTAAAATTATGAATAGAGCTTCTCCTAATGTGAAGAAAGAAATCTCTACTACAAAAATGCGAGATAATAATGTGAGAGTTACAAGATCACGAGCTAAAGCCTTAGGAGTGTCAAGTTCTCCATCAAAACCTGCTTTTAAACAAGAACCAAATCGTGTTCCTAGAGCGAATAATAAACGAATGGCGTCAGATTATACCAAAGTTTGTAATCATAAGAGAAGAGCGGTGCTCAAGGATGTGACTAACACTTTGGCTGAAAGTATAATTTGTACACAAGACAATGCTAAGGTATTTGCATTTTCTTGATTGGTATTTTTCATTTAGAATCCCTTCTTACTTACTGATACAATGTAACAGGCTAGCAAGCGAGGTCGAAAAGAGACTAAGCAAAGAGCTAAAGAAGGTTTGGTAGATGTGGATGAAGATAAATCAAAACTAGCAGAAGATTTGTCAAAGATTAGAATGGTTGAATCTTTAGATGCCTCTGCTTCAAACTCTAGAGATGGAGAAGTTACTAAGCAAAGTAAGAAACTGAACTCCTAATGAATAAAATAATAGAATTCAAAATGCTTGATATATACTCCTAGAGAATCTTGTTAAATGAAAGCATATACCAAAATTTATGTTTATCAAATTTACTCAAGGTTCACGGGATTGTGCAGAAGAAGACAGATCTGATGTCACAGATTTTCTTCAGGTTGAAGACATAGATTCTAATGTCCAAGATCCTCAGTTTTGTAGCCTTTATGCTTCAAGTATATATGACAGCATTCATGTTGCAGAGGTTTGACTTAACATAATCCAAATATTTTGTCCTGTTTTGTCTCTCAAGAAGATGAAATATTAAGATTCTGAGTTATTTGTATTACCACTATATTTTGTACAGCTTGAACAAAAACCTTCAAGTAGTTATATGGTGCAAGTGCAGCGAGATATCGATCCAAACATGCGTGGGATTCTGATTGATTGGCTTGTTGAGGTTAGGACCCTTTACATTAAAACGAGTGTATTATTACTTCAAAGCATTTGTTGGAGTAAGAATCTCTATTAATGTTATATTTTCCAGGTTTCTGAAGAGTACAAGCTGGTTTCAGATACACTTTACCTAACCGTGAATCTAATTGATCGGTTCATGTCTCACAATTACATTGAAAAGCAGAGGCTTCAGCTGCTTGGTGTCACTTGTATGCTAATAGCCTCGTGAGTTACCATTTTTACTGTTTCCTTAATTCAAGCTATAGAAGTACAATTCTTTTTGAGAAAGCATTCACATAGCGATGAGTGTAAAAATAAATTAACTAAAGCATTCTTCCTTGTACCTTCTTTTTGAAGAAAATACGAAGAGATTTGTGCACCGCGGTTGGAAGAGTTTTGCTTCATTACAGACAATACATACACAAGAATAGAGGTAAGTGACTATTAAAACTATATATATCTCCGACTCTATGAGTATTTGATTCTTGATTAAGAAAAGAATAACACATAACCTTGTAACAGGTACTGAGTATGGAGATACAAGTTTTAAACTTTCTGCACTTTCGGTTATCAGTTCCCACCACCAAAACGTTTCTCAGGTAAAACACTAAAGCCATTCAAATGTATCACTAGTACATTTTCTCCTAACGTTTTGAAAACATTACAAAGTCATTTTCTTCTTATCCGTTTTAGGCGGTTCATTCAAGTTGCTCAAGCCTCTGACAAGGTGATAACATTGATCCATTTCACTAGTATTTCTTATCATTCTAGAAAGATACAATCCTAAATATCTGAAAAACAGATTTTTTTTTTTTGTACAAGGCTCTCCACATTGAGTTGGAGTTCTTAGCAAACTATATTGCCGAACTAACTCTTATGGAATATACTTTCCTAAGGTTCCTTCCGTCCCTAATTGCCGCTTCAGCGGTTTTCTTAGCAAGATGGACGCTTGATCAATCTAACCATCCTTGGGTGAGTAAGCTCACATTTCTTGATTTTGAATGTTTTTACTTTATTCTTTAGAGGGAAAACAATTTTGCTGATGTGAATGCTATTGCTTACAGAACCCAACTCTGCAGCACTATACAAGATATGAAGTGTCCGCTCTAAAAAACGCAGTACTTGCAATGGAGGATTTGCAACTCAACACCAGTGGAAGTACCCTCATTGCTATACGAACCAAATACAACCAACAAAAGGTATATTTGAATTTGATCTAAGGAAGTGGCAAAGCTGATATTGAATTTGGTCTCATTCTATATGAATTTTGACAGTATAAAAGAGTGGCAACATTAACATCTCCTGAACGTGTCACAACACTCTTCTCAAGATGAAACTGCGAACTCTTTGGATTCTCCAAGTCAGCACATCTCTCTGGCTTCAGCACTTTAGATCAGGTCGACCAATCCTAGTTTCAGACATCAGTTTTGGTATCTTCAGTTTATGGAATAGTTTCTATGTAAGTTGTCTGATTGTTTTGCCTGTAAGTGTTGTCATTGTTGTTAGTCTCACTTCCTGGTGCTTCTAAGCAGTGACATCTCATGGAAAATTGTTAAAAATAAACATAATTTTGACACATTGAGATAGTCATTTACCTTATGTAAATGTTCTAGAATTTTGTAGCCTCGTTAATAAAGCAAGTGTTCAAGAGCCATTGTGAAAATCACTACAAATTCATGTCTGGATGATTTTTTTTTTTTTGTGAACACTTATAAATTTATTAGAGCGGTTCAGACTGGATGATCTTATTACCAAAAGGGAACCTGAATTTAGTGATAATAATTCAATGATAAATTAATTTAAACTACAACACTATCAATACACTGAAAAAAATAATGAAAAATTATAGGCTCTTGAGACATTTAAACCAATAATTAAAAATTTAACAGTGGCCATAATTAAAACTCATAACAGTGGTCATAATTAAAACTTACAACAGTGGCCATAATTAAACGATAGTTTAAGTGGTTTGTATCACAGATCAGTCGTGCTTTTCTTACCTCTCGCTTTGATTTTAATGTATCTCTAATCGTTTTTACAGTCCGAAAATATTTTGCATTTTGCATAACGGAGAAAATAAGAAAATTGAAAAATGTAGAAGTATTTATGCCTTTTCCGGTTTTCTATAGTTTTGAATTTTTTGTTTTCCTTGTTGCTTGCTTGTCTTGTTCATCCATGGTAATCAAACTAGAAAGAAATAACTCGTAAATTAAACCTCAAACTCCATTGATAAAAAGTTTGTAAATAGTACAGGTCATAATCAAATCATAAATAACAAAAAAAGAAGAAAATGAAGACACTTCATTACCTAGGATACTCTCATACGGGTATTGATTAATCGTAAGTTTACCCGAATTTACCACCAAGGATAGGAAACTAAACAAGACCGTAAAATCAAAACAAAACAAAAATACTAAACAAGACCAATGTTGTTCGTAGGGCTCATTGTCATAACCAAAATTTGGCTTCTACTATAAACCTTCAACATCTTATTCCAACTAATGTATGTTAAGCCAAAAAAAAAAAACAATATCTTAAATTTTACCAAAATCCAATTCTCACATTTTTAATCATGTGGCTCGTTCTTCCTCCCACCTTCATTTCCCTCCCTCTCTTCCAAAAGCCGACCTGTCTCTTCATCAACTTGCTGAGCAGTCTTCTGAGCATCTTTAGCTTTTAATGCTTGTAACTTGGCATGATTATAGTAAGCAACACCCAAGAAAGCAATCCCATAGCCAAAAAGATTAATAGGAGTCACAGTGTCTTTAATCACAGACCATGAAAAGGCGATCAAGAGCCAATCTTTAACCACACCAGCAACATTCATGGTCAAAGCAGAGGTTTTCCCAACCAGAAGAAACACAGCCAGATTAAGCGCAAACGCACAAAACGAGTTCGTCCCGAAAATGAGGTAATCGAAATGGAAGCTAGAGGTATCTCTCAATATCGGAAACTCCACAACGATCCAAGGGATAAACAAGAAAGCTAGGCAGCAAGGAGCAACGTAATAAAGAGAAGTAATGGGATTCAAAGTGATTCCTTTAGAAGTAAGCAAGATCTGAATCATTACCAAACGTGTCGTCTCGAAAGCAACAGCACCAAGCTGGAGAATCACACCCCAAACATCGAATCTAGCTTCACCGTAAGCAGCAATGGCTACACCGAATGAGATCGAAAGCATATTAACCATAGTCTCAGATTTGAAACCTTCTTTCTTGAAGAGCACGCCAATAGAATAAACCGCAACTGGCATTAGGGCTTTGAGCATTTGAATGAAGGAGACCGAGAGGTAAATGTAGGCTGAGTTAGAGAGCCAAAGAGAGAGTGAATACAAGGCTCCAATGGGAACTACGGATCTAAGATAAGTGTCACGTGACATTGAGACCGGTTCGACAAATTTGAAGACCTTGATGAGGAGAAAAGCTAGGGTTGAGCAAAAGGACATGTGGATCATTGTGAGAGAGATCGGGAAAGGCCAATCGTACATCTTCTTGTCGAGGATGTATTTGTTGTAGACGATGACGGTGAAGCTTAGGAAGATCCATATCGCTACGTATGTGTAAGAGAGGATGATGTTCTTAATCACACCTTCGCTTACTGATCCGCCTTTTCCCATTATTCGTGATATTTTTCACTCTCTTACGACGGCGGTTGTTCGGCGGAGACGGTGGTAGTGTTGGTGGTATTTTCCGAACTTTCTGAGTTTTGGTGAGATCCTGAAAAAACGTTTCTAGACTTTGTCCCAAAGACAGAGATTCCCACACGTTACGGAAGTGATTCACCAATTTATAAAAAAAAAAAAATTATGTCATGAGCAATTTAATAATTTTTTAAATTTGGAGATAAACATAAACATACATACAATTAAATTTATTAGGAAGTAATGTCATAACTAATAATATTCATAATTGGAAAAAAAAATCTAACAGTATTCATAGTGATAAATTGATAATGATACAATTATACAGGATAATTCCGGAAATATTGCAAAAAAAAAAAGAAAAAAGAAAAAAAATATAAATCCAGAAATTTATAAACGTAACAAAAAACTAATTACGTCAAAAAAGTAACTTAACCAATTTAATAAAATTTTAACCTGACAAAACCCAATCAAATTCTGAGACAATAGAGTTTCATTATAAACCGATCGGTTACAGCTAATTAAAACCTAAAACTTACCAGCCTCTTGACTTCTGTGAGATACAAGAGAAGCAGATAACGAATCAAGATTCATGTTATAGAAGCAATAAACAACAAAAATAAAACTTATGAAAAAAAGGTTAACTTATAATTTCCTTGGAACGAAGCTTCTTCTCTTGAGTGCTCTAATTTCATTTATTAGTATCTTCTTGTTCTCATCTTATTTTTCTCATGTTATGTGCCTTCCATTATTCTCCTACCTTAAATTCTTTAATTAGGTGGCTTAAGCAACCACAAATCTTTGTATAATCAGATCGACCTATTTATCTAAAGCTTCGTTCGAGTACAAATTTCCTGATACCATATCGGAATTAGTTGAAATAGGGAGCTTTTTCATCTTTTTTGGTTTCTCTTAAATTTTGAAATGTTTTCTTATTTTATTTTTTGATTTGATCAAAATTATGAGTTTGTTTATGAAACGAAGAAATTTATTGATCATTTCCTCGCTGATTGATCGGTTTAAAATCAAATTCTTGAGAAAATTACGTCTGAGAAACTCAGAATTCAATCTCCTCGTTGATTGAAGTTACATAAGAAGAACTTTTATGGAGACTAACATATATAATGACCACAAATATTTTTAGAGAAATAAAAGATAATCATGATCTTCTACCAAATGTCCATATGTATTTAATTTTGTAGGA
The DNA here is from genome assembly GCA_028015245.1 of Cardamine occulta. Taxonomy (NCBI): domain Eukaryota; kingdom Viridiplantae; phylum Streptophyta; class Magnoliopsida; order Brassicales; family Brassicaceae; genus Cardamine; species Cardamine occulta. The sequence goes on from CM051385.1 coordinate 9,414,726, forward strand.
ACATGAACATGGCACTTTGAAACATAATTACTATATGCATAAATAATATACTGTTTTCTCTAAACCCGCCGCGAACAACCTCTCTCTTTGCCCAAGTGAGACAGATTATCAAAATGCAATAATGTAGTCTTCTCACATAACCCCTTTTGAGTTCTCTACCAAAAAAATGGGTCATATGTAATTCTCAATTAAAGCTAAACAATTACAGGATGGGCAAAACTTTTCCGGAACAAGACAGAAACAAGAATTAGGAAATGAGGATCTCTGTCCCATATAAAATGGTATGGTTCTCAAGGCGGACATAACAGGATGGAATGAGAACTCCTGCAATTAATTAAAAAGGTGTCTTAAAATTAGTATGATTAAAAAATATTTTAATTATAAACAAAAGATAACATCAATCTTCTACTATTGTTGTAATCTATTTTTTTTAATTAAGACTATTTTTAATCTACGAAATACTAAAATTTAAAATAATTATTTGTAAAATATTAGAAATAATTAAAAAAACTTCTTAATATATAAAATAGAAGTTCAACTCAAGAAAATAACACTAAAATACATGCATATTTTACTAATATTATATCAAATAAAAATTAAAAATTACGGGGTCTAAAATTTTCTTAATATTAAGGCAATAAGATATATATATATATATATATATATATATATATTTCTTCATAAGGCCCGCCCTTTACGTCAGGATTGTCTCATAAGAAACAAGTTTTGAAGCAAATTCTGATGATAGCATAGGAGGCATAGTTCAATAAGACGATGCTTTGTTCCTGCTGATGTAGTCAATCAATCATGTTGAAGATCTGAGTTGTGTACTGTTTTGAAGTGGAATGGATTCTGCGATTTCTTTCCCTCCATAACCATATTAAAGTCTCTAAAACTAGAAGAAGGATAACTTTTTATTCTATGCATTACTGGGAGAGATAAGTAGTTGAACTTGAGGATATTATATCAAATTATTTTGTTATTTTTTATATTCAGAATGGAAACTTATGAAACTTCTGAAACTAAGCACAAAATTTTTTTATCAACAGTTGTTTTTGTTAAATGTGCATTCAAGAATTATTACTCCTATTCTATAACATTCCGTAATTCTAAATGGAAATTAAACTTCGTTTCCACATGAAAATGCATTCTCTTATATAATAAGAATATTCTAAAACATATATAATTGGGACAAGCCGAGATAAAGACGGGACATGAATCTAACAAATCCGGGTAACCATGTTAAGAGGAGTAAAAGTTTTCTTGGTCGAGGTATGACTAACATTCGAATCACAAGAATCTAATTCGTAGATAGGTTTGAAAGTAGTGGCAAATCTCTTTCACATTAAATGTGTACAATTCTTCAATAAACTAATTAATTATCAGCCCTACCACTTGTACCTTCTTATCAAGTCTAGTCTCCTCTGTGTAATTTATATATCATGGATGTCTACAAACTCAACAGAAAATATCAAACTCTTAGAAAAGTCAAACCGCAACATATCTTATATTATACGTAAGTATATATATTATATACGTACTTATTTCATGATTCTTCTTTAGACCTGATTACTGATTATTCTCCTTCTTTGTCTTAATTATAGTCTTGGTTTATCTAATTCCTTGATTCTTCTTTAGTCCTGTGTAATGGACACAGAAGCAGGACAGGTCCAGTTAAGCAACTCCTCGATCATCTGCATAGCCATCTGATCTTCTTCCTCAACGTCGTCGTTTCGTTTCTTCGTCTTATTAATCCCATTATCGCCAGCATGTGCGTTTACACTGTCACCGAGTTCAACAAGCTTGACCCAGTTCTGACTCGTTTTAGACCCGGCACGTTTTTGCCAGACGTCGATGTGTGAGCTGACGTTGTCTAGCCGGAGACACGTCAGATATGGTGTCTGATCTTTACAGTTCTTCCTTAGCTTAGCGTTCAGGAGTGCAGATAACGATTTCGGCGACCTTAGCAGAGAGTTGACGTGTGATGAATCTGAGCCGTTGGATTTGATTACGGGAAAATTGGTCTTTGCGTTCTGGCCGTTCATTAGAACCGCGGCTTCGTCGTAGGCTCTAGCCGCTGCTTCCGCCGTGTCGAATGTTCCTAGCCACACTCTTCTCTTCCTGATCGAGTATTGGAAAATAAAAACACACGTTATGTTCCGATTTATTTATAGAGAGAATTCGTTATAGATGTGTTTGTTTTTCTCTATGTATAAATTTGTATTCGTCAAATCAATTATAAAATTTGAGAAAAGAACTGCAATTGTTAACATCTGATTTTCCATCTAATTAAGTTTAATATTTAATTAATTTAAAAAAAAAACAGATAAAAATGCGGTTGAATATCCGACTAGATGCAAAGCAAATACAGCTCAACATATCGAATGGAACAGAATGAATCTCAGATACCACAAAATTTCAGAAAATTTTATCCTCAGTCATACACATACATATATATATATATATATATGTATAGACATAGAAAATTCATACATTTCAGTTGTATCACAAAGCATTTAATTATTTATGTACACTCAAAACTACAAATACAAAACACGTTCTCGCACCAAAGCAAAAAAAGAAAAGAAGAGAGACTTCACTCACTATGTACACGTTAGTAAACGTGGCCTTTTCTAATGGAACGAAAATGGGGGAAGACGACTTAAACAAAAACGCATGTTCTTGAAAGAGCAATTGCATGAATCTTTGGAAGTATAATCAGTTTTAGTTGTTTGGAAAAGATAATAAAAATAGCCCTTCACGCCTTCACGGTAAAGCAAAATTGTATGAAAATATATATACACACTTTACACATATATAGTATGGTGATGCACTTGTATCCCAGTATTTGGATACATCATATACATACATATATATATATATATTGTATATGTTAATATATATCTTAGATAGAGACAGAGAGAACTGACAAGAGAGGGTGGCGTATCTCAGAGACCCAAGAACCCCACTGACGCTGCCGGACACCTCGGAACTTCTTCGAATGTACCATTCTTCTGTTTTAAATTAGGGTTCTTATTTTCTCTGTGTTTTCTGACACTAACTTAGAAGAGGAGCAAAGAGAGAGGTAGATTTCTCTTCTCTGATCTCTCTACCTCCAACTACTTACTTAACTCTCTGCTTTTTGCACGTCCTCTCCACTATTTTCATGGTATTTATTGTCCTCTCTCTCTATCTCTCTCCCGTGTCACGGGGTTATAATATATGTTAATTCTATTATTTAAATAAATATGTTAACTATTCCAATTTCTTATGATGTCTTACAAATATCATTCATAAGTTTTTTATTAGAAAATTTTCGTTCAAGTTATTTCTTTAGGTCTGTTTGCAATATGTAGGATGTTGGGTGTTCGTTGGATTTGCATTTAAAGAGGTGGAGTAGTCTTTGTACTACATGATTTCCAAAATAAAAACTGTTCAGTTCTTTTTCTAGATTAGATTGTTTTATAAAGGTATTGTTTATAAATAATAAATCAGAGAAAAAAAATGAAAAATTATAGGAAAGTCAGATTTCAATAATGCTCAAATATACCTTACCAGAGTTGCAATCCAAGTATAAAATAAATACTTGATTTTTATACAACAGATGTAATTAATCTTCTTTCCGTTTGGTGGACATACCATGAATGGTACCTTACTGCGTACGAAACGTAAAACTCCAATTCGTCTCTATTCTTCATTTATGTGAATATCGTTACGTATATATATAGATATATATATATATATATTTTAAATAGAGTGCATTTTACGGTTAAAGGCTCTAAATAAACTATCGAAATTAAAAGGGTTGTAAGAAAATATGCACATTAGATCAATTCGTCTACTTTCTCTAACATCCACTGATCGAGTACTTCAGTTCTTGATAATAGTCTCATGTTATTCATTGATGTCTTTCTATTTATAAACCTATATGGCTAAATTATTGATTAACAAGGATCGAGTACTTCAGTCCTTGATAATAGCTTCATTTTTTTTATTTAAATCCGATTGTCTGATTACTTATTGATTAACAATTTCTACAAAAAACAGATATCAACTATATACACACACACGCTCACCTATATGTTTTTTCTTTATCATCTACATTTATATATTAGCATCCGTAAAAAGACTTGAGTATTTTTTTGTTTGGGTTTGAAAAAGAAAGAAAGAAAAAACTTGTCATTTTGTAAATAAATTTCTGAGGATAACTAAAGAATTGTATTTACTAATTAATTAACGAAAAAGCTAATGAATTGTCGGTGCGTCGCGGTAAAGTCCACGGATATTTGTGATAGTAGTTGTGCGTTAAATGTTTATGAACCTAAAGGAGACAAGAACGATTTAAACCTTAAGCTTAAATAAATGAATTCACCAACATATGCAAATGTACAAACACTCAAATAAATAAGTTGAGATATATATATATTATATAAGGATGTGAGTGTGACAACCACATAAAATAAACACAGACGTAATCTTTTCGCTTTCGTTTAACATTATTTAGCAGTTTTTTATTTGTATTTTTTATGTTTATAACATTTAAAATATTATATTTTTATTAGAAACATTTTAAATATTATATATTAGTTAGAGTTAAAAATAATTTCAATAGTAAAAAATAATGTTTAATTATATCATAAAGGTATATTTTTGCAATTAAAAAAAAAATGTGTACATTAGACAGCTAATTTTTAGAACGAAGGGAACATATTATTTAGAAGGGTTAAATGGCAATATTAATGCCATTATGTTGTACATATTTCGGAGTTAATTTTAAGATTTTCCAAATTTATATTGTGACGGGGCCATATATATGGTATATCATATATGTGTCCAAATACTCAAAAATGATTGTACATTGTATTCTAGAAAACAAATTGGCGTCTAATTGGCGAAATTGATGATTTGTATTTAGGTTGTTGCTGAATGACTCAATAATGGGTACGCATGATAAGAGAAAACAAAAACAAAAAAGCAATCGTTTTGAAAAGTGGAGTAGTTGAAATTTTGGTTTAACCGTTAGTACTATAGTCATTAAAATCACTCTATAGCAGTATAGCTATAAGTATTATAATCATAAAAGAAATAAAAAAGGTTAGATATTGGGGCTAAGGGTGAAAAATGATTTCGAAGTTTTACCAGGTTGTGAAAAGCGATGAATCTAAAAAATGATGATAAACTGTTGCTCTTTTTAAATAGAATTGATGTATTGTTTGGAAGATGATGATAACTGCAATCTTATGTTGCTAATCACTTGATGTCGTGGACGAAAGTTCTTCTTGAGTAAGAAAATATCTAATAGGCTAAAGCTTCTGTGTAATGGATATATTGAATTTAAATCCTTTTTTCGATTTTATTCTGCCTAATCATTGTGTTTGAATGATTTTCTCCGTTTTTTTTTCCTTATTTTGTGCTTGTAATTTATCTGGTTGTGAAATACTGTATTTAACTCTAAAAGTCCCTTTTTATGTTATTTAAACATGAAATACATCAGTTGTAACCCTTTTAACAAAAAAACAAAACAAAGAAATACATCAGTTGTTAGAATTTCCAATAGCCATAAAAACTTATTATCATCTTCTTTCTACTATATTTCGGATAGAGAAACAAAAAAAAACCTGCAAGAGCGTAGATACTCATCTGGGCATCTAGCTAAATATAATAATCGAATGAAATGGAATAAATTGTATCCGGCCCTAACACATCAAGAAAAGTGTACACGTGAATCATCAGATTAGTGCCATAAGAATATTCCGTTTTGGACTTCCCTTGTCTTCGGTTTGATCTACAAGAATAGGTTTACTTATCCTAAGCAGTCTCCTCAAGTAATCAACAACCTAATCCAAACGTTTCATTATCAAATTCTATTGTCTCCTTATATTCTATAACTTTATGTTTACAAATTCGCTTAGCCGTTTGGAGCCTTTTCAAAAAGATCCTTAAAGGGAAAATTTTCTCGATCCACTGTGGTTTTTTTGTTTTTTGTGACTATATATATAGAGCATCCACCCAAAAAAAAAAAAAAAAAAAAAACAGTCAATCCACTTTCCACGAAAAATAATTCAAATCTATATTTTCAACTGAAACTGTAAAAATTTGCAGGTGAAAGAAAAATGGCGGAACAGTTGCTGCTTCATGGAACTCTTGAAGTGAAGATTTATAGGATTGATAAGCTGCATCAACGAGCAAGATTCAATTTATGCGGCAAGGTAACACGTAAAATAGTCCGAGTTTTAATATAGTTACTATAAAAATTGATTAAATTATATAAAACTTAAAAATTCCTGAAAAAGTATTACAAAATATTTTTATTAGTTTATTGATTTTATTTAGAGGATTGTATTTTGACCAAAAATAATAATTTAGAGGATTGTATATTTTTAATTAGTATTCTTTCAAAAATTGTTAAGTTTCGAATAGCTACATAATTAAGTAATTTTTTGGCCTCACATTATTACGTAATTAATAACCTAATAGGCTAATTTTTTTTTTTTTAAAACATCCTCTATTAGTATATTTTCTTAGTAATTTTCCAATATTAAAAGATTCGATCGACCAAGATTTTTAATAAAAAGAATATTTGAAGAAGGTTATTAATTAACTTGTATCATTAATTAGAATAGGGGAACAATGAGCCTTCGGGGAAGAAGTGTCAATTCCAAATCAAGAGACTAACGGACTCATGCACAAATATATTTGGAGGACATTTCTATGCAACCATTGACCTAGACAGGACAAGAGTGGCTCGAACCATGATGACACGTCATGGTAAATGGTCACAATCCTTCCTTGTCTACACCGCACATTCAATCTCCAAAATCGTATTCACAGTAAAAAAAGATGAACCGATCGGTGCTAGTTTGATCGGCCGAGCTTATTTACCTGTCACCGAAGTAATCAGCGGACAACCTATAGACCGATGGCTCGATATTTTAGACGAGAAAAAGACTCCGGTCCAAGGAGGTTCGAAGATCCATGTCCGTGTGAAGTTCAATCACGTGTCACAGGACGTGAACTGGAACAAAGGAATCGTGTTACCTTCCTTCGATGGAGTTCCTAACACATTTTTCAACCAAAGAGAAGGTTGCAAAGTTACACTTTACCAAGACGCTCATGTTCTAGGCGATTTCGATGATATTCCAGCAGGAGGGCAAACGCTTTACAAGCATCATCAGTGTTGGGAAGACATTTTCGACGGATATGGGATGCAAAACATTTGATTTATATAGCTGGTTGGTCGGTAAGTACCAATATAACATTGATCAGGGATCCTAATCGGCCGAGACCAGGAGGGGACTTAAAGCTTGGGGAATTGCTGAAGAAGAAAGCGAACAAAAACGTGACCGTGTTGATGCTTGTGTGGGACGATAGAACTTCTAACGATGTGTTTAAGAAAAACGGGTTGATGATGACTCATGATCAAGAAACTTATGATTACTTCAAGAACACGAAAGTGCGTTGCGTTTTGTGTCCGCGGCAACCAGAAAACGGTAATAGCTTTGTTCAAGGGATAGAGATTGCATCATCAGAAAGAAATTGTGGTGGACGGTGAAGTGGAAGGGTCAAGAACCAAGAGAACGATAGTGAGTTTTCTTGGAGGGATTGATCTTTGTAGAGGGAGGTATGACAGCGAGGAACATCCTTTGTTTAGTACTTTGAACACTGTTCATTCGGATGACTTTTACCAGCCGAACTTTGATGGTGCATCGATTAAAAAGGGCGGTCCAAGACAGCCGTGGCACGATATTCATTGTAGGCTCGATGGTCCTGCGGCGTGGGATGTTTTGTACAACTTTGAGCAGAGATGGATGAAATAAGGTACTAACACAAATAACTAGACTTTTGTTTTTTATGAATGTCGGTGATCCGAGCTTTTACCACCCGACTAATATTTCTAAGCTATCTTAAAATTTTGATGGATTTAAATACAATTTCGACTACCTAAGTGCAAATATCTTATGAAATTTAGAAAAAATGTTTTGAAACCACATGTAAATGCAACACATAAAAGTAGTGCTTGAAACAATCGTAACCTTAAAAGAATCCATTCTAGAATCTCAAAGCATTCAATCACTAATTCATTAGAAACTAAGTTTGTGTGTTTTCAGGTAGTCGTAGAAGGTACCTTATATCGATGGCAAGACTCGGAGAGATCACAGTTCCACCACTACCAATTGTACAATCGGACAATACAGAAGGTTGGACAGTTCAAGTTTTCTGATCAATAGATGGAGGTGCGGTAGAAGGATTCCCCGAGGATCCTCGTGAAGCTACAAGTGTAGGACTAATAACCGGAAAAAACAACGTAATCGAAAAAAGCATACAAGATGCTTACATTAACGCTATAAGGAGAGCCAAACACTCCATCTACATTGAGAACCAATATTTCATAGGAAGCTCCTTTGGATAGAGCTCTAGAGACATTGACTTGAATGAGATCAATGCATTACAACTCATTCCAAAAGAGATTTCCCTAAAGATCGTGAGCAAAATCGAGGCAGGTGAGAGGTTCTCGGTGTATGTGGTGATTCCGATGTGTCCCGAAGAAATACCTGAATCTCAAAAGGTTCAAGCAATACTAGACTGGAAAAGGAGAACAATGGAGATGATGTATACAGACATTGTCATTGCGCTTCGGAAGAAAGGTTTAGATGCAAACCCTAGAGACTACCTAACGTTTTTCTGCCTCGGGAACCGGGAAGTTAGCCATGCGGGCGAATACTTGCCTCCAATGAAGCCAGAGGCTAGTTCTGATTACGCAAGATCTCAAGAATCTCGTCGGTTCATGATCTATGTCCACTCTAAAATGATGATTGGTAAGTCAAAATCTATCTTGCATGACAAGAAAACAGAACTTGGGCTTTTATAGTGGGCCTCTAAGCCCATCACAGGATAACCCAACCTAGTATTTTTGTCGTGTGTAATTTTTTGTTTTCAAAACAATTATAGAGTTTTCTCTTTATATGGTTCTTATCTCTGTGCAATTGATGATGAGTACATAACATTAGGATCAGCCAATATTAACCAAAGGTCTATGGATGGAGCTCGAGATTCGGAGATCGCAATGGGAGCATACCAACCTAACCATCTGCTATCTAACAATCAAATGAGACCGATAGGGCAAGTTTTTGGTTTTAGGATATCTCTATGGTTTGAGCACTTACGATTTATAACCAATGCATTTCAATGCCCCGAAAGCGAAGAGTGTATACAAAAGGTAAATGCAAAAGCAGATGAACTATGGGGACTTTACTCAGCACAAGAGTACCCTCGAAGTGACGATTTACCGGGGCATTTACTTAGTTATCCGATTAGCATCAGTAGCAATGGAGAAGTAACAAATCTTGCTGGGACTGAGTTATTTCCTGATACTAACGCAAAGGTCCTAGGCCAAAAATCTAACTTGATTCCTCCAATCCTCACCACTTAGTGACGTAATTACTTTCATTGTATGTATATATACTCTTGGAATGTTTAATTTGAGTTAATAGTTGTGCTATTCATTCAATTAGTAAGGATTTCTTAATTTACGTTTTTGCATTTTCTTTTGCTGTGTTCCAAATACCCACATTAATGACAAATCAAACACGTCTTATAAATTCAATTCAAATATTTAAAATTTAGAGCATCTCTGTAATAGTGATTTATGTCCAAATTGGCTATCGTATGAAGCTACCTACCCATTAACATTTTTGATAAAAACACTTAACGGAAACTCTTCACACATTTCATATTATTATCAATAATTGAGATGGTGACACAACTCAACCTATCCAATTACGCTGCCGACACAAAATACCATATTCACTCATTAATGTTTATTGTTCTTTTATATCTATGGGTTCTAAAATTTGGCCATACCACCATCCGTCCGTCTTGATTTTAGTCAAATTGATCAACAAAAATTTAACTTTTTCTTTTATCTACTCGTTTGATTTAGTCGACCGATTAATTTTTTAGAATAGTTATTAAAGAAATTTATCAAAAATATCTTAAAACAACACAAATACTAAAATGATCTTTAACATTATGTTTTTCAAGTTTAGAATGCATAAGATAAATCTCCAATTAGTTGGTTAGACCGACGTTATATCCTTTCTATATTCGAACACTCTACAGTGTATATATATATATATATATTCTTAACTGTTTTATTAAACAACGTCTCTATCACTCGGGGGGGGGATTACTTAGCCTAGAAATTTATAGTATTTTAATAAAAGACCACTTTATAAAGTCGTTACAATAACAAAAAGAAACAAAATGTGCGTTGACAGAAACAGATATTAAGTGTGCCTAATCACAATGGCTGCCACATGCACGACTATCTTTTTTTTTCTTGTATTTATTAAAAGAAAATATAAAAAGGAAAACTTTTGGGGAATACTTTACAACAAATAATGCTTATAAATAATATTTTCAAACAAACCTAATTTTAATTATAAATATACCACTATTTAATTTCTTTTAATCTATTTTTTCTTGTATATAATTCTGACTAAAGACCAAATTTCAATAAAATTATTAAATGTGGTAAATACTGTCCCTAGCTTTAAAGTTTTATTTATTACCCATTTATTTATACTCTAACTTTAAAGTTTAAACTTTAAAGTTTTATTTTATTTTATTAATAGGAATATTAACTGACAATTTTCTTTTAGTTTAAAAAAACAGAATTTTTCTATTCCTTTCTTTTGGGGAGTTGCAGAACCACCACACACGCATAACAAAGAAGAATAAAAAAGCTGAATAAAGACGTAGACGAAGAAGAAGAAGAAGAAGAAACACCTCAATCAGGCTTTAGATTTAGCTACAGGGGAGGTGGCTGAATAAAACCCTAATCCCAATTTCCCCCGAATATGCCATTTTTGAGGTAAAGTTCCGTTTTTTCCCCCTCTCATCACCTGAGTGACTTTTCGATTCAGTGATTTGATTTAAGGGAAAATGGAATTGAATTTTTGAATTTTTGAAATTTGCAGGATTGTTAGACTTCTCCTACCTGGGATCAGGGTCTTGATTAGAAGATCTCTAATTTGGTTTCTGTAGATGCATATCCGTGAATATATTCCCTCTTGGATCTACCAATTATTTGGTTGCATGGGGTGAGTGAGGATCTTTCTCTTCAATTCTTGTTTTTTTGTAATTGAAAGTTTCAATCTTTTGTTTTTGAATTCAATCCTTTGTCTGTGTTGTGTTACCTGTATGACTGAGAAAGGAAGATGACTCTTGTGGAAATGGAGTTTCAATTTTTTTACTTTTAAATCTAATTTTGACGCATCATCTTTTTGAGAATTTGTGGGTATATTGTTTCTTAACTTTGTAGGTTAGGTTTGCTAGTATCTCTCCTTATGGCTTATGTGGATATATATGGTTGTTGCTTGCATTTTAAGCAACAAAAATGGAATCAAAGCATCTCTCAAGTTTTATTTTTGCTCTAGATCTTCTTTTATCTCATGATTGAAGTTGTTTGCTTTCTTTAGTTTTATGAGCATCTTTATTTCGGATCGTTAGATTGCTCTTAATATCAATACCCTTGGTTAAGATCATTAAAGAAACTTTACTTCATTACCTTTAGAGGATAAATATGTGAGTTAAATCATTCTACTTATAGTCTTCTGTTCTTTCTCTAACAAAGAACTTTCGTGTGTCCCTTTTCGTGTCAGAGTTGTTTGTTCGATAAAAATTCATCTCTTTGTTGGAATATATGCTTGTGGCTGCAATGAATCTTCCAAATAAAAGTCCTTAGTTCTTTGCATTTTTTATTTTGTGGCATTTCTCTGTCCAGTCCTTCTCACTGGCATTTTTTTATATTTGGTTGGTTTTGCAACAGTACAGAGGTTGTTTTGGATGCTGCAATAAACCACCGCTTATAGTTGCAGTGGATGAGCCGTCTAAAGGGTTAAGGATTCAAGGTCGTTTAGTGAAGAAGCCAAGCGTGTCAGACGACTTCTGGAGCACAAGCACGTGCGAGATGGATAACAGTACACTTCAGTCACAGAGAAGCATGTCTTCTATAAGCTTCACTAACAATACTGCTTCTTCTGCAAGTACAAGCAACCCCACAGAATTTGTAAACCATGGTGAGTTAAAATTTTCCACACCACGTTGTTTCCAGTGATCTTTTCACACATTATTTTATTTGCTTGGCTTGTTTTTCTAATAAGTGAAAGACCACTCAATGGTTTAATATGGTCTGATTTTTTCAACTTTGAAACTAACTACTTATGGTATTAGCTTACTCATTTTGATGGTTATAATAAGTGAAAGACCATTCAATGCTTTAATATATGGTCTGAATAATTCAACTTTGAAACTATCTGCTTATGGTATTAGCTTAATCATTTTGATGGTCAACCCAGTTTTAATATATGTTGGTGGGTGTTGGCTTACATTATTCATGACTATGGAGAAGTACATTTGGAGCCACATATCTCTAGAATTTACTATGTATTTGTTGTTTGAATATGGAAATTTTCGTCTCATGATGAATATATGTTGGCTGCTGATGAATATTCTATATCAAACCTACATTGAATTAAACCTGACCTTTGCATAATAAGCTTTCATACAAGAATATCGAAATATTATTTCTTTGACTTTGGGATTGCTTTTATTTTATGAATTCATGTTTCTTTGCTCTGTTTATCCTCATTCTTGTTTCTTCAGTGCTGTGATTTTCCCTAATGAAATTTTGTGTCTGTTCTTTCTTCCTGTCCAGGATTGATCCTCTGGAACCAAACTAGGCAACAGTGGCTTGCGAATGGAACTTCGCAAACAAAGGCCAAACTTCGAGAACCTGCTATAAGGTTGGTAAAAGTTATCTTTCTTTTTATCTGCATGAATCCTTTATATCAAGAACAAGAATCAAATATTGAAAAGAATTTGGTTGCGATTTTAACTAATGTGCTTCACAGGTGAACAAAATTATCTTGAGATAGTTAAAATTGTCATTCTTCTTTTTAAAATCATTTGTTATTTACAAAGCTATATGTGTCCTATGTCATGCATTTATATTATAGACATTTTGTTTTCCTTAAGAAACATGCATAAATAAGCTTCTAATTATTTCATGACTTTTGGTTTGTGCTTCAATAGTTTCCTCACCTTCCAATCAGTATCTTCATTATGTAATCTTTTTGGTAATAAAGCAAAGGCACAACTTGAGTTTCTCATCCACCGAACATTGTAGTTAAATTTCTTAACCCAAGAATAGTAAGATTCTGAATCAAAATGCCCGGGACTGATGAGTTAAAAAATCAATTGTGTGACACCAATCCATTCATGTAACATTTTCTTCGAGTTTTCTTCCATCAATAAAGATGCATCAGTCATCTGAACATTGGCAAGAACTTGGCGTTCGAAAAGCTGTTACAAGAATGGTGTCTCGTGCTTGATTCTTCTCTTTAGTTCTTTAGGCTCATAGGTTACCGAAGATGAAATTCTTACAGTTTTTGAAGTCAGAAAGTTTATCATGATGATATAAAACCATCAAAGTTCTCGTCAGCTCGAACAGTTCTTCGATCTGCCTGAGTTAATATTTTGTTTTCTGCAGCTGGAATGCAACATATGAGAGCTTGTTGGGTGTAAACAAGCGGTTTTCGCGTCCAATACCTCTCCCTGTAAGCAATTTTCTCAGTAGAAACTTTCTGCAAATTTCTAGTTTATATAAATGTAATATAGGATTTGTTGATTTGTGACAGGAAATGGTGGATTTTCTGGTAGATGTATGGGAGCAAGAGGGCTTGTATGATTGATTTGCAATCCTTGAAACTAAGTTTCCTCTTTCTTTTTCTTCTTCATCTTTTATGTGTGTAATCAAAAGAAAAAATATTTCTGGCACTTGGATTTTTTAGCCTTGGCTTCCTGAAAACTGAAAAGTAAAAACTCAAGGAACAAAAATATTTTACTTTCAAATGAAAATACCGAACTAGATTACTTTTTTCTTGGTCTTTGTGTTAAATAATAATCATTTGTTATGTCGATTTGTGTAACACTCACAATTGTATTATCATTGACCAAGTGGTTCTACTCTTTTCTGAGCAGGTTGGTGATAAATATTTAGATAAAAGGGAAATTGCAAATAATCCAAAAACTAAGTAGATAGTAAAAAAAAATTTACAAAAAGTAAGTATGTAGGTTTGAGAAATAATTGTTGACTATTTTACCTTGATAACATTTACTCTTTTATGTAAGTCGTTAATATAACATATAGGGATGATTACGTGAGACCCCCTATAGTGCTACTCCTACATTGATCCACCCAAACTCTCAAACTCTTGATTTTCTCCATAATATTACATTGTTTCATAGTTACCTTCATATTATTTTAATCTGTCTAATTCCACTCGAAAATCCTAATTGCAATCAATTTTAATAAATAGCGATCAATTTTACTAAATCGCGTTTACGAAACAGTAATTGCAAATTTTCCCAATTTAATTTAACAAAACCGATCATAAACCCGATTTCAATCCATTTAAAACTAATTTCAATCAATTGAACCCGATTTAAACTCTAAATCCCCAAATTGATTTAACACATTATACCCAAATCCATTTGGGGATTTAGGATTAAGAAAGAATGCTTAAGTAACGGTTGCAACCAAGCCATGATGACGAAATCTGTAGCTGGGTCGGTATCGAAAGGATGTGTCATGTATGCAACCGTTAATCGTTGGAGGATTCCCAGAATCTGCAACACCACTTAAGGATCTTGAAACTCTCGAATCCATAAATATCAAGAACACCAATCAAGTGCTTCGAATCAGGATCTTGACCAATTGAACTGTTAATCTTCTCAACCAGCCTGCATAGACAGGAAAATAATTAGTATAAAACAGTTCTGTTGAAATACAATTCAAACTTATTTCTTTAAATGAAGAGAGGTAGCTACTGAGAATATCTTCTTCAGTTAAGAACAGAGAAACTCACCAGTCAAACAATCTCGAGTACATGATTTTAGCCAAAGCATCTCTGCTAAGAAGAGCGGCTTCTGGATCGAGAGATTTTGTGATTGTTTCATCACACTGCAACAAAGATTATGTGAGCAAGGATTCCCACTTAGGCACATACAGAAACAACCCACTTCAGTTCAGTCTATGAGACGAGCCATTTACATGAGAAGCTCAGCGGCCGTTCTCAAATGAA
The DNA here is from genome assembly GCA_028015245.1 of Cardamine occulta. Lineage (NCBI taxonomy): Eukaryota > Viridiplantae > Streptophyta > Magnoliopsida > Brassicales > Brassicaceae > Cardamine > Cardamine occulta. Next base: position 9,429,872 of record CM051385.1, read on the forward strand.
ACCAAGATTTTTCATCTCTGGGATTGATGAATCAATTTCTGTTCCTTTAGCAAATTCAATATTCCCAAGATGCAGAATGGAAGCCAAGACGCGGAAAATTGCCTCCTGGAGATATACCAAATGTTAAGAAATTGGTGATCAAGATAACATAACTAAGTTCAACAAATGGAGTTACCTGCTCTTCGAAACTGATCCCGACGATATCCATCGCCTTTCTTGTTGCATGATATTCCTCCGCATCATTCAGAGGAGTCATCGTGTGTTCTGGTCAAGTTTTACATGAGAAGATTATAGGTGCTGTTTATGCTAGTTGGGAATCTTCCACTCTCTGAATAGCTTAATCCACAATCCTCAGTTTGGTGCAGCACCATCGAGCCAAAGCAAAGGTAAAGAAGAAAACAAATTGTTATCGTCAGGTTTCTAATCATAGGTTAGATCAATTTTGGTTTACAATTTGTAGATTACTGCATAAGCTAGTGTTCATCTATAGATTAGAGTACAAATCCGGTTTCCAGTTTGATTTTTTGAGCTTTTTGATTTTAGTTTTCAGTTTATGAAATGTAGTAACCGAAATGGAGGCAATCACTGTTATGATTAAATGCGATTTCGACTTTTATAAACTCAGGTGGAATTGGACAGATTAAAATAATATAAAAATATTTATGAAGCAATGTAATATTACGGGAGAAAAAATCAAGAGTTTGAAAGTCTAGATGAATTGATGCAGAAGCGGCACTATAGGAGGAGCCTCATGAATTCGTCCCTAATATATATCATGTTACTCAGAATACTAACATGTAAATTATTTGTTAGAATGATATATTTAAAATATTAAATTAAGTATTTATCTTGAATATTCGTATTTTGTATGTATTAGTAATAGTTTTATATGATTCAAAACATTTAACATGTTTTAGTTTTGTTTATTTATTTAACATAAAATAAATTAAGTTACAGAACCTCCTGATATTAATATATATATATAACCATTTAAAACACAGAAATTACACGTTAATCATTTTGTTAGCATAATTGAATTCATAAATAATAATACTAGTTAACACTTTAGAATAAAAATGTAACCTTGTATTTCTTTACCCTACCATATAAATTATTATTATTATAATTTATATCATGCTAAATAAATAAGCATATTAATCATTTTTAGCATAATATAATTCAAAATAACAAAACATAGAGTGATATTTACTTTGAATCTTCATCTTTTGTGTATATTAATAACTTATTTATATGATAAAAAAGAACATTTAACATATTCTATTTTTATTATCGATATATAATACTATATAGTAAAGTAAATAAATAATTAACATGTTAATCATTTTGTTACCATAAAATAATTCATAAAATAACAAAACACAGAATTGTATTTACTTTGAATATTCATATTTAGTATAAAATAGTAACTTATTTACATGATAAAACATAATTTAACATGTTCTAACTTTATTATCGATATATTATTATCGATATATAATAATATATAGTAGAGCTTACCTCCTCAAACTATTTAATCGTCTAAAACTAGAGTTTATTTTTTCAAATATTTGATCGTTCAAAAATATTTATTCGTTAAAATTATGATAGATATATTCTGATTTTAACAATTATGAGAGAAGAGATAACTAATTAATTAAAAACCACAACCACAAACTTAATTTTTAAATAATCTATATATTTTGAGCTCAATAATCCTAGATAAAATTTTGGATTATTTCCTTGTTCTGATTATAAAAAAAAACATTTTATGTACGGTACATTGTACCTAAAAATGATTAATGGTGTGCTATATACTACCGACTTCTAAGAAAAATTCGACTAAAATCAATTATTGGCAAGAAAGTAATTTTTTTTTTGGAATTGTAGACGTCTGAGACTCTTGAGTATTATCAAATTGACTTTTAAATTCATGTATTCAACGTCATTTTCAACTTCACCATTGGGTTTTCTCGCTTGGATATAATAAGATAAACATTAAACGTAGCCATGCAGTAATATTCACGGGTACGATTTCTCTTTGGAATAATCACGTAACAAAAACCAAGCCAACAAACAAAGTATCAAATAAAGAAATAAGAATTAAAAAAACCAACGAAAGGGGAAAAAAAAAACGAGCAAAGTATATATAGGCTAATACCATCATTTTTAGAGTGATACTTTTTATTTTTCCTTGATATTTATTAAATATATATATATATATATATATAAGACTGTACTTATGTAGCGACACACGGCAACAACTGGGTTTATTTTTTTTTCAAAACAAACAATAATTAATTCATGTCGTCACAATCATGTTATTTTTCCATCAATCTAACAATCAATATAAATTCAAAGAACTCAACCTCCTAATGTTTTGTCAACAAATTTTATCAAACTAAACGAATGGTTTGTCACAAATGCATGTATTCGAACTTTTTTGCTTCCCTTCAATGTATTCAACCTTTTTTGTCAACCTTTAACAATCAGCTTCGTTGTATTAAACAATAATATTTTTTACTTTTCCTCACCATTAATTTTCTTTTTAATTTTTTTGGTAAATTGTAAATAATGATTTTTTTCTTTTAAATATACATGCATCTCAATATATGTCATAAGTATATACATGCATCTCAATATATGTAAATTGTAAATAAATTATAAATAATGATGTAGCAAGTGATAATATACATGCATCTCAATATATCATGAGTATAACAAACCACTCAAGTAACTAACGTATTAAATGTATCTAAACCGGTTCAGTTTGGTTGGGTGAATCAATATTGGTTTTGTTTAGCATTTGGATCTACTCTTAGGCTTAGGGTTAGATATATATAGTACTGTCCTTGTAATATATTTTGTTTTTAGACCTTTTGTTTGAGAAATACTTTGAAATTAGCCATGTGTCATGGGCTTAGGTCCCTCTTAGGCTCTTACGTACCACTCCTTAGAGCCTAGTCGGATTGTGTTAGACTCATGGTTGAGAATGACAAAGAAAGTGAAAGTTTTGTGTGAAGAGCAAAAAATAGTCCGCCCGGTTTGGTTCAAAATACGATTATTGGAGGTTCATCCATGCACCAAGTGGGCTGAAATTTTCAGATAAGATACTTAGCAGGGATATTTACGAAAATGATAACTTGAGATTTCAAGTTGCTTAGTTTTAGTAGTTTAAGATATTATAGGTAGATATTTTTCTGATTTAATTGAAATTTGGCAATTGGCATGTGTGTTTATGATTTTATATTCAGTATAGTGGATCCGTAAACATACATTTTTGATTGGGGCAAAACGATTAATTAATATAACCAATTTATGTCAATGATCTCTCATATTTACATAGGAATGCTATATATAGTTTCAATTTTTGATGAAACCACTTGCACCCACACCACACCATATCCGCCCATACTTTTCTATCTGCAAGTGGAGATATAATTTGGAACAAAATTCTATTGAATTAATGACTATTTGAGATTCTTGATTTTAAGTTTTAGTGTTTTTTTCTTGTTGAGTTTTTTTTTTCTTTTGTATCGGAGATTGATATGAGTTTGAGTCGATGGTTTTTCTTCTTAAAACAGAAAAGGGCATTAACTCAAATACGTTTGATATAGTAAGTTTTGAATGTATTGTCTTATTGTTTAGACTAGGGAAGTTTTTCTATGTATAAGCTGTCATTTCATTTACTTGATATTTATTTTTTTTTATTTTTTTATTGTTGTTGTTGCGCTTTCTATTTCTAATTTTTCTCGCATATTCAAAAATATGAAAAATGGAGCAAATTGATTTTAATTAGAAACATATTTGTTCTGTTATTCTTTATAAAATATTACTTTATAAGATTGGAGCGCAAGAAAGTAAAATTTACTGGTTCATGTATTGAGAAAAAAAAAAACTAAAAATATATCACATTATCCCTATTTATATTTTTCAAATGATGAACAAATCAAAGACAAGAACTTTTAGGAGACTTCTCAACTATAGTCAATAGGATTAACATGGATATAGACTATGTTATCCTCACCCCATACATCATTAAAAAACATGTTACGATATTTCCAACACTTGCTATTATATTTTAAATAAATTATCACCAATTGTTACACTAATGTTTTCTTTTATAATTAAATTCAAAGAAATCGACCTCTCAATGTTACTCGTCAACAATGCATGCATTCGACAATTTCTTTTCATTTCCTTCAATGTATTCAGCCTTTTTTTTGTCAACCTTTAGCTCTCACCTTCAGTGCATTCAAAACTTTACTCCATTAGATTATATTTGTTTCTCTTTCTGCTTTTTATAATAATGTTTTTTTTTCTTGTCAGAAATAATATGATTACAAAATTTACAATTGGGTTCTGTAGGTCTGGAAACAAAGAAGGTGGAGAAGAAATCCGACTTTTTCGCGTGTATACATTGAACTTGGTTGGGTTTTTATTCCCTATATTAATGTCCACCGTACGCTTCATTTCATCTCTCTCACCATTAAAGACGTTTCTCAATTTTTGTTTTCTGTTGTGTCATCTCTCAAAATTTTCATCTTTCTTCTGTAAATCTTTCTCTTTTTGCCCTATCTTCTAGGGTTTTCAAATTCACGTTTCTCTGCGAATTTCATGAGTCTTAGTCTTCGATTTCTATTCAACACCGTCTCTGCTTTGTTAATCTTCGTCTTCGTTCTTCAATCGGTGTTTGAATTATGTCTGGGATCTTCAGATTTAGTGGTATGCTTCTTCAATCCTTTACTATCTTAGTCGAATTTTTGGATTTGGTGTAGTGGTTTGATCATCATCAAGCTTAGATTCGTGGATCTTTCGCTTAGTTTTGATAAATCTGAAATTCGAGTTGATAAGGAACTTTGGGTTAGGTTTCTAGGGTTTGGTTTGATTTGATTTAGTCTCTCTCTGTGGTTCCATTTCGTGGATTTTCTCTGTATATTAAGTTTGACGAATCTTAAATTCGAGTTGATGAGGAACTTCTGGTTAGGTTTCTAGAGTTTGATCTGATTAGTCTCCATTTTTGTAGATTTTCTCTGTACATTAGGTTTGCTTTTAGTGTTTTCATGAATTATATCAACTCTTAAAGATCTGTTGAGATTTCAATTGAGAGTAATTGAATTTGACTTGTTTGGATTTATAGGTGATGAAGATTATTTTCTTGGTGGATCAATGCATCTATCGCCAGGGAGCTGTCCCGGCATTTATTTACCAGCACGCAAGAGATTGCGGATCTCTGCACCGTTAGTTTTCAGCGGATTTGAGCAAAAGCAAACATCAATCGATGTATTGCCAGATGAGTGCTTATTTGAGATTCTCAGGCGATTGCCTTCTGGACAAGAGAGGAGTGCCTGCGCTTGTGTATCCAAGCATTGGCTTAACCTTTTGAGTAGTATAACTAGGAATGAAGTGAACGAGTCAGTTCAAGATGTGGAGGGTGAAGGGTTTTTGTCAAGAAGTTTGGAAGGTAAGAAGGCGACTGATTTGAGGCTCGCAGCGATAGCAGTTGGGACATCAACCCGCGGTGGGTTAGGGAAGCTTCAAATCTGTGGGAGTGGGTTTGATAGCAAAGTGACAGACGTTGGCCTTGGTGCAATTGCTCATGGTTGTCCATCTCTTAGGGTTCTTTCTTTGTGGAACTTGCCTGCTGTTAGTGATATGGGTCTGTCAGAGATCGCAAAGTCATGCCCGATGATTGAAAAACTTGACCTTTCACGATGTCCAGGAATAACTGACAGCGGTTTGGCTGCAATCGCTGAGAACTGCCAGAATCTGAGTGATCTGACGATTGACTCGTGTTCTGGTGTTGGGAACGAAGGTTTGAGGGTTATTGCACGACAATGTACCAATCTGAGATCTATCTCTATCAGGAGCTGCCCACGCATTGGAGATCAAGGAGTTGCTTTCCTCTTGGCTCATGCTGGTTCTTACTTGACGAAAGTGAAACTCCAGATGCTGAACATTACTGGTCTGTCTCTTGCTGTTCTTGGCCACTACGGATCATCAGTTACTGATCTTGTGCTTCATGGCCTTCAAGGTGTGAACGAGAAAGGCTTCTGGGTCATGGGAAATGCAAAAGGGATGAAGAAATTGAAGTCTCTCTCAGTAATGTCGTGCAGAGGCATGACTGATGTTGGGCTTGAAGCTGTTGGAAACGGTTGCCCTGATCTGAAGCACATCTCCCTGAACAAATGCTTGCTTATTTCTGGCAAAGGACTTGTCGCTTTGGCCAAATCTGCATTGTCGCTGGAAAGTTTGAAACTGGAGGAATGCCACAGGATCAACCAGTTTGGTCTTTTGGGTTTTCTCATGAACTCTGGCTTAAAGTTGAAGGCTTTCTCTTCGGCAAACTGTCTAGGAATCAGGGACTTCAACCCAGAATCACCTCTTCCATCAACCAGTTGCAGCTCCTTACGTTCTCTGTCAATCCATTGCTGCCCTGGGTTTGGGGATGCAAGTCTCGCGTTCTTGGGGAAGTTCTGTCATCAGCTTCAGGATGTTGAACTCTGTGGACTGAATGGAGTGACAGATGCAGGTGTGCACGAGTTGCTTCAGAACAACAACGTTGGTCTAGTGAAGATGAACCTGAGCGGATGTATCAATGTTTCAGACAACATAGTCTCTGCAGTAACCATTTGCCACGGACGTACATTGGAGTATCTTAATCTTGACGGCTGCAAGAACGTCACTGATTCAAGCCTCTTTGCAGTTGCCAAGAACTGCTACTCAGTCAGTGACCTCGACATCTCAAGTACTTTGGTCTCAGATCACGGAATCAAGGCCTTGGCATCTTCTCCCAATCATCTGAATCTTCAGGTGCTTTCTGTTGGCGGCTGCTCAGCGATTACAGACAAAAGCAAGTCATGCATACAAAAACTCGGCCGCACGCTTTTGGGGTTAAACATCCAACGTTGTGGTAGAATCAGCAGCAGCACTGTGGATACTCTTCTCGAAAGTCTATGGAGGTGCGATATACTTTACTAAAATCCCACTTTTTCTGCAAAACTGTAGGATCATCAGTCGAGTCATTTCTAGGTTTTGGTCGCTAGAACCCATAGATCTCTCACCTAGAACTCAGTTTCTTTCCCAGGACCCAGCAGTTGTTTTTTCCAAATTTTTGACAGGTTCCTTCTAAACAAAGGAGCCTGTTTCTACAACTGTTGTGTTCCTGTGAATCTCTCTGAGTTTTGGTAATCTAGTTAGGGTTTAAGTCTTGACCGTCTTTTTGGAGTTGTTGTCTCTCTACTGTCTTCATGTTCAGTCAAGTTTCTTGTGAGAGTCTTTGTTCTCTGGTCTAGGTTTGTAAAGATAGTGCCTTTATCTTCCACTGTAGAGCTTTTGGCAATGGCGGTGTAACTTCTTAGTCGCCATTACAACTCCTCGGAGTTGTTTTTTTTGTGTCTTGTTTCTGCCAAAAGCTCTGTTTTTTCCACCTTTTTTTTTTTTTGTTAAGGCAAGATCTTGTACTGACTTATCATTGTAGCTTTGTACTCTATAAGCTTTCCCCTGAACATACTACTACCCTTTGTAATAGAACTTGATCCTTAATTGGATCATTTTGTTGTGTGATTACAAAATCTTACGAATAAAAAACAGAAATTGTCAAAAAAAAAAATTCAATCGTCTCTCCAAGTATCTCTTAAAGAGTAATAAGCTCTGTCATTACTAAACCCAAAAAGCTCCTTAAAACCAAACGCAAAGCAGCAAACTCGAACACTGGATAGACAAGACCTGGTTTCACCGGAAGAAGTGCCTACTACGTCATCGTCTTTGTACCTCACGAAGCTTCCCTTCTCGAGATCATCCCAAGAGTATTGATCATCATCATCAATCTCCTCCATTCTCGTCACTTGCTCATTTTCATCCTTTGGTCCTAACCTTTCTCTGTAAAATTTAGTACATTAACTGTTAATTATGACTCAAAAGTCATGTGGAATTGGGTCAACACAATGAGTCAATTTTCATTTCATGGACTCTACATCAATATGAAAATAGAATTTGAACAAGAAAACAGCAAAAACTTACAAATTCTTTTGTTTGGATTTCCTAGAATATCCCTTGCTCAATACCGCATTGCCCGATACATGGTTCTTGAACCTTAACTGAAACATTAGCGAAAAACATATTGTTATGTTCCGAGTCTCACTTCTGCCTAATCAAACATCTATCACTTAATTTTTCATGAAATGAGACGAAATTAAATTGGCTATAAAACCTCATCACCGTCCTTCATTCCATAACTTCCAATGAAATCCGTATCGGTAACTAACTTCTGACCTCCGAAACACAAACAAAAATGCCCCCACACATGTGACCTTCACCATTAAAAATTTATAGTTGAAAGTTTTCATTAGCCATAATGGGAGAGAAAAATGTAATAAAAGTAAAAAAAATGTACCATGATATCTTGGAGGGTCCCTTCTTGGGGATGTGGCTAAAGGCAGTCTCTATGGCAAGCTTGAGATCCCCAACGGTCGCCGAGCTCGTCACGTAAACATCTTCACGTAGTAAATATAAAAGAATTAAAATTGAAGCTAACGATCGATCTAGTGTTTGATAAGTAGTGACCAAAACGAAGAAATTATAATATGATGATGCATTTACCGAAGGAAGAGCCATCTAGTTTGAGAACGGAGAGCCTAATGGGTTCGCTCGGAAGCTTATCGTAAGAAAATGTCCGGCGATGAAAGCTTCCCATTACCTTAAAACAAGAACAATGAAAATCTAGAAACCATGGAATCAAGGTTTCAAGGTTGATGACTAGGAAGAAGAGATTCGAATGAATTTTAGGGTTTATTAAAGTAGGATTCGAATCAAAGGATGAAGTTTGGTATATTCAAAGGAGTGATCTTGGTATTGTCTGATTCGTATGGGGTTCGAATCAGACGACAAAATTTGGTGTTGATGGAGGTAATTTTTACGCTTCCTTTGTTTTGTTGTTATTGCCAAGATTCCTTGTTGAGGAAGTCAGGGCCAGCCGTATTTCTTGTGATTTCTTCTCTCTTTCAATCATTCTTTTACTAATTTTACCATTTCCTTTTGCTATTTACAGTATATCGAATCTTGTAATATTTAGTCTCCGTACAAAAGCTTTTTGAGGTCTCGTTAATAAAATAGCTACGATGTGTTTTCTCTATATTTTCATGCAATCCTTAATTAATGAAGAATGTAGGAATGTATGCATAATCTTAGATAGCTGTATGGTTCTTGTTTATAATCTTATATAATTGATTGCCCAGTTCCGATGTGTTAAGAAGTGTAACAGAGATTGTTTTCCAGGTACTCAACGACCCGTTAATGCAGGACATGTTGAAGCACAGATTAATCAAAATGACCTCCACAACATAGAAGTAATGAAACTGAAAATGGTATCGTTTTGGCAAGGTTAATTGAAAGTGGAATTGGGGCGCTTTTCAAGGTAATTGGTCGTTACGGTGGTTAATGTTTCCTCTCAAACATATAACTTTCAACCTTTTGGACCTCATACTCATTAAGGTTATGCAATGATTATAGGATTTATAGTGATGTTTGCTACATTAGCCAGCAGAGATGTTGACTGTTGTTTGATTTCCGAGTCACAATCTATCCTTCAATGCGAATTGTGGAGTCTTTCAGTTCATTGAGAAGCGGATTTAGGAGAATGGTCATATGCTGATTGTTCTTCGTCAAGGTGCTGGACAAGATTTCATGTCCAAAACCAATTGATCTACTCTTACAGATGGTTGTGAGAAGTAACTTATTAAAGATAACAAACCATCAAGTAAGACTTGAAACATTTAAAATGATGAGATGCTTGTGGCATAACAGATTTTTTTTCTTAACCTCTGCTTGTTGGATCTTTTTGATAAGTGTAAGATGGTGATGAATCTCAATTTCATAGGTTACAAAAACATAATATGTATAAGTAATTAATTGAATTTCACCCTTTTTGCAATGAGTGTGTCACAATTCTTTACTAATCAGTTACTTTACTCTGATCAAGAAGACCATATGTGGATTGAGCTTAGCTTTGTAAGAATTATTGCTGTAAAGAATTGAAGAGAAGATTAAAACAAATTTCTAGGGCGCAGAGAATGGTGGGCATTTAAAGCTAAATTTAATGCTATATATATAATTTAAACATAGAATTCAATAGAGATAATGTCGACACTGATTCAAGAGGTTGTACCCAAACAGTTTTTTTTAAGCCTAAAAATCTTCTCAAATAACTAATGCATATCGGTGAATTGTTGCAACAACTGTAAAAATATTACGCCTAGAAACCGTTAATTCGTTTGTCTCCTTGAACGCTTACCAAATTTAAAACATGAAAGTCTTTTTAACAAACAATGGAGAAACGCGAACTTACAGAATACAAGAAAATAAAACTTGTGTTTTGTGGAACGAACTTTTGACGAATGAACACAATTAAGATAACAATATTAACAAGCTCCAAAGGAGGTGAGATATTATGAGAAAGGTCTATATGTTATTATATATGGGTTCATTTAAAATTGCTACTAATTAAGCAGTTGAAAATAATTTAGACCATTATTTATATATGTTCTTTTATCTCCAAACTAAGAATCTATCTTCAAATTATATATACATTTTGGTTATGATTTTTGTACATATATTCGATCTCTCTTTTTTTTTTTTTAAATTTCATATTATGTTATAAACTAGCTTCTAAAGTCTAAAAAAGTAGTTCTTTATAATATATGATATTTACATACACATAATTAAAAGATAACATTGCAAAAACATGAACAACAACATTTTAAATTTTAAAAAACATAAATATTTATAAAAAAATAACAACACATCCACACGTAGCGCGGACTCAGACATATTAGACGTTAAAACAAAAATTACAGTAGCTTCTCACGTCAGTTCTATTTCCTGAGGCACCTGAGAAATCTGCCCATTGCCTCGTTGACGATACCGAACAATGCACCAGTAGATGACGACTCCTACAAAAATCAGAAATAAATATAGGAAAATACAGATGATGAGCACCCCGGGAGTAGCTGGAACTGCCACATGTTTTGTGTCCGATTTCATCTATATGAAAAGTAAAATGAAAATTAGATTGATTAAATATCATATATATTGCTTGTGAGGGTTGTAACTTACTATTTACAATTAGAGATTCCCATAAGATTCTTCTTCTTCTTCCTGTCTCTTAATTTCGATTTTGTATTCTATTGGTCTATCAAATTAGGTAAATAATATTGAGCTGTGAAGATTTGAAAAAGTTAATCCTTTAACAAATTTTTTTTTTTTTTTTTTGAAAAAGTGATGTTTGTTTCCTTATAATCTCATATGAGTTTTATCACTGCTAGTTTTTGCATCTGTAAAAACATGATTTCTTAGGTTTATAAAGGAAACTGAAGGCTTTTCTTAGGTTAATGAAATTTGAATAGAAGAAGTTGCAGAGCTCAGTGAAGGAGACGACTCTTTATATATTGGAACTTACATTGAAGATGAAGATAAGCCCGACGAAGGGAGATGATGACATGAAGAAGAAGTTGTTACCTATAGCTTGGAATATTCAAACCACAATAACAACCTGAGATCTTGAGATTATTGTGTCTTCATAGTGTTTTTGATTTCTTTTACATAAAACAGTTATCCTCTCGTTTTCATCAATCAAGAAGGCAGATTTGTATGTATGTATGTATCTGAAATCACCTTAAGGGATGTTTGATGTAGATGTAAACAAAAGACAGAATTGTTATTCAATTGCCAAAACTGAATCTGAACAAAGCACGATGAGAAAAAGTTTGAACCGACGATTTCCTATAAAAATAAAAATTAATTTCCAGCTCAAATACTTAAATCTAAATTTTGTTCTCCGGTCAATTTCTTTCTAAACCGGTAAGCAGATCGGAATCCCGTATTGAAGGAGAGATTCATAATTGATTATTGTCATATGGTTTATGTTCCTGACCAAGGTTCATGAGATACAAGCAAACGAAACAAAAATATGGAGTTACTACCATCATAGAAACTCAATACCCTACCAAATCAATTAATTGCCAAAAAGAAACGATCATATAGATTAGTTGTTGACCTGGATAAGTTTTTTTCAGGCATTGATGGCAGCTGATTCTTTAGACCTTATGATCTTGGCTACTAGTTTCTGCATAAAAGCTGGATTGGCTTCGAGTCTCTGTTTAACATATGAAGTTCTTATGTCCTCAGCGATTTTGTTGGTTTTCGCAGCTTCCTCTATCAACCCGTAAAGACTTAAGCAGTCTTTCATGTTTTCGTCTCGGTGTTCAAACCTGTGATAGGACAAAAACATCTCATGATTCAACATTTTTTTTTGTTTGAAGTTTAAAGTTGTATACCTCTCCTTGTTGATCGTAAGCTCATCTTTCCCCGAATTTTTGTATCTTTTCCCCACAAGTTCCCTTAGCCTTCGAGCCTAATCCAGGACTTGATCATCCCTTGCTCAAAAACCACATAATCCAGGTTCATGGATGTTTTAGAAATTCGTTTCCTACATACATTTTACTTTTATAAATTTGAAACTGACTATACAACTAATTATTTTTTCGTAAAGATGAAACCATCAGTTTCAAGTCATGAATTTAAGAATCAAACTAGCAACAACAAAACATATAAGAAGAAAATCGGATGTCCGGATGGAACTGTTCTTTTATTGAGAAATTCAAAAGAATACATTACCAACACACAACTCTTCACTGAAAAATATTTTCATCCGCTATCAGGTGATAGCCCTGGAACACATGTAAGCATTAGTCTCAAATCTCCTAATACACTAGATCTAATAAATTTATCTTTCTATGTATTTATTAATAATATATATATATAATAAATATATTTTTATATGTATTTATTAATGTGTATATATATATATATATATATCTCATTATAACCGGTTCTTGGTAGATTGCTGGAGTTCGGTCAAGTAATGGTTCATATCGTGGTGTAGAAGGTGAGTTTAATGCATATGCGCTAAACATTGGAAAAGATCAAGCCTCCTATAGTCAAATATATATATAGGCAGTGGATTGAATAACCAAGTCAATTTCATACAAGCTGGTTTTATGGTAGGTTTCACATTTTAACTGTTTTTTTTTAAATCCATTCATTAATCTTGGGCACTCTTAAAGTATTGAAAACCTTTATGACAGATAAATCCAAGTGTATTTGGTGATGGACGTGTTTGGTCATATGGATATTGGAAGGTGTGCGTGTGTTCAATTTCTTTAGATTTCCATAAATTGTGTATATATATATATATGTTGAAATTCTTAAATCAAATAACATGTAAATTTCTTTTGAAGAAATAACATGTAAATATTAAATATGATTTTTATAGGGTAAAGATGGAAAAGGATGTTACAATACGGCATGTCCAGGGTTTGTTCAAATATCGCATGAGGTTCCTCTAGCCGAACCCAATGACCTTAAGCCAGGAGTTCCTGTCTGGTTGCGTTACTTCATCCATCATGTATTTTCTTAATTTTATATGCTTATTTCCTTGTTTTCTATAAAATGATTTGAAATTTATTTTAATAGATTCATTTTATTTGATTTTTTTCAAACTTTTATGCAAGTTTTTAACAAAAAAAAAAATTCTATACGAAAATTCTCATGTAGTTCCCACTTATTGTTAAGGATTTATGATAAAATTAATCATATATAGATAAATTGATGATCAAAGTAATTTGGTTAGCAATTTAGCATATACTTTGTTACAGCCATCTTTTACTAACACAAATTTGTTTTGAAGAAATTTTTAGTTAGTTATATTTTATTTCATATTTCCAAAATTTTATGTCTTTCCTACTAAGATTTCTGAAAAATCTTGAAATTAATCATCTATAGAATAAAATTAGTGAATGATGTATTTGACTATAACGGTATAACCCTCTGTAGTCTGTAATACTTTTCTCTTCAAGTAATTTGATTAGAAATTTAGCACATGTTTTGATTTTTGCAATTTTTAATTAACATATAAATCTGTTTAATCTCTTAATATACATTAAAAGGATAAACAAACAGGAAAATGGTGGATTACACAAATATCGCCTACCGTAGATATCGGCTATTGGCCAAAAGAATTATTTAATCTTTTAGATGATGGTGCAAATATAGTTGGAGTTGGAGGTGTGGTTCAGGCTTCTCGTTCAGGTTCAAGCCCTCCAATGGGTAATGGTAATTTTCCGACTGGAAGTCTTAAGAACTCAGCAATTGTTACAAATATTGGAGTCTTGGATTCTAACTATGTGCAACGTAAAATGAATTCTTTTCCTATAGAGAAATTGGTAGATAGTCCCAAATGTTATGGGCTAAGATTTGGTAAGGTACCACCATTCCATCGTTCTGATCTTGGTTTCTTTTTCAATTTTGGTGGTCCGGGAGGTAACTCTTGTGGGGTTTGACATTTGCCAATGTAATATTTAGATTGGACATTTAATAAATATTTTCTAAATTAATAATATGAAATTGTTATTCAGTTAAGTTCTTAATTTTTTTCAAGTTTATTTTTTAATTTGACAGCCAACATCCTTAACTAAAAATTATAGGAAATAGTCCAGAATTATAAAAACATGAAAGTAGTGACTGAATTTAAATAGTCTATATTTTAGTTTTGTATAAAATAAAATTTACTATTTAACCATCAATTATAAAATTTTAAAAATTCTGTCTCTCCTTCTCTACTTCTATTATTTGTTCTCTTACTCTTTTTGCATTTATTAGTTGTAATAAACGAAATGTTTGTGATTTAGGCCTTGGAAACTTTAGATGAAATTTGAAAAGTAGTACCTGAAAAAGTGAAAAGTAGAAGTTTTGAAATTCAAGAATGGTAATATGATTATGCATTTACCGAAGGAAGAGCCATGGAATCAAGAAACAAGAACAATGAAATTCTAGAAACCATGGAATCAAGGTTTCAAGATTGATGACTAGGAAGAAGAGATTCAAATGAATTTTAGGGTTTATTAAAATAGAATGATGATGATAGTGATGATGATTATGATCGTGATGATTATGATGATGATTATGATGGTGATGGTAATGGTGATGGTGATGGTAATGATGATGGTGATGATGGTGATGATGATGATGATGATTATGTAATGATAATGATTTATTAGTTGATTTTATAATAATTAATTAATTGATTTAGTAATTAATTAATTAAATGGGATAACTCATTTAACCATTAACCCATCAAATTAAATGGATAACGGGTTGATCCAACCCATTTAATTAAATAGATTGGATCAACCCATTACCCATTTAACTATGAACCCAATCGGTAATGAGTTAGATTGACTCATTTCAACCATTTTGACACCCCTACTCATGTGGTTTGCCATGTCTCATCTACATATGAAAATAAAATATTGATTAAACATTATGAACCATTCGTTTATCTTTTTAACTATTTGAATGCCTTACATTATGAACCATATAAACCGTCTGCATTGGTTTAGCGGTCTAAGAGCTAACCTAACTAACTCGTGTTGCAAAAATGTTAATTCGATCCGGAGAATCAATAATTTGGAGTAAAACGGTAGATGATGATTACATTAAAGTTTTACCTAACCTAACTAACTCGTACGTGTTGCAAATGTTAATTCGATTCGGAAAATCAATAATTTAGAGTAAAATGATAGAGGATGATGACATTAAATTTTTACTAACTAACTAAATCGTGTTGCAAATGTTAACTCTATTCGGAGAAACAATAATTTGGAGTAAAACGATAGAGGATGATTACATTAAAGTTTTACCTGACCTATCTAACTCGTACGTGTTGCAAATGTTAATTCGATTCGGAGAATCAATAATTTAGAATAAAACGATAGAGGATGATGACATTAAATTTTTACCTAACCTAACTAACTCGTGTTGCAAATGTTTAACTCTATTCGGAGAAACAATAATTTGGAGTAAAACGGTAGAGGATGATTACATTAAATTTTTACCTAACCTAACTAACTCGTGTTGCAAATTTTAATTCGATTCAGAGAAACAATATTAAAGTAAAACGATAAGACCAAGTAATAGAGCAAAGTAAGTAAAACAAACTTGTAACCAAGAGTAAACCAAGAGAGTTGAACGGGTTTAAGCGAGCTATCAAACCAAACCTAAAGCAGACCAAGAAGAAAGAGGCAAACCTTCTTCCCCGAACACCGTCGATCTGGACGAAGGATGATATGAATCAGAGGATGATATGAATCAGATCTTGAAAGATCAGTTGGTAAGTTTTCATAATTTTTGCTTTTCGGTTGGTACTTACTAATTCAGCTCGCTTTTATGTGTATATCTAGCTGTTTACGTTTGTAAGATTCTCCAAACTTAGTTTACTTATTTATTTATGCAGATGGGTCCGTCGTATGAACCGAATGTTTCCATTCGATTTTCTAATGGAGTCCTATATTTCTTTCTTTTGGTATTATTGTTTCTAATCTTTTCTGTTGCAATGATTTACTGGTTTCTCATATGGCACGCAGAACATGGCAATCCACGAGTGTCTCCCGCGCTTGTTCTTGTTGAATATTTAAATTTAAATTTAAATTTTAAATTTGTATTTATTATCAGTTAATTTAATCAGAATAGATGGAAAGCTTGAGAAATACATAAGAGTTTAGGATATTGAGATTTCAAGTTGCTTACTTCTAGTAGTTTAGGATATTGTAGACAAATTAATTCTTTCCTGATTGAACTGAAATTTTACATTTGTTTTTGTTACAAAGAAACTGAAATTAGGATAAAACCAAACTAAAAACACCACATAAAAAGACATAATACGTCCTTACGACAAATATTTTAAACAATCAAGAGAAATAAAAAAAAAATTAATAATAAGTAAATTATAAGAAAATATTAAGCAAAACATAAGCAAAAGTAAAAAATACATGATCAAAGATAGATTATTATTGGGATTTTGGTTTTAATATTTTAAAATTTGTGAAAAATGAAAAAAACTAGATTTCCTATTATTTTGTTTAGAAACTACTTTTAATAAACTTGACTGGGTAGAAAATGAGGTTTTTCAAAAAGTAAAATCGGAAATCACATCAAAAACTAGATGCATTTCATGAGATGAGGTAGAGACAAGAGTAGGTTTGGTGGTTGACACGTTAGTTTTGTCATTTTGTTTTCATTTAGGTTGTTAAGGAACAGAGTTTCAGCTCAGCAAGCAAGAGAAAGGAAACAAGCTTATTTAACATAACTAGTAAAAGTAAATTTTCCTATCTCTTAAACTATAAAAGGAAAACTAATTAATTTGCAATTCTAAAATAAGATAATTTTTTTTTTGTGTATGTGTTAGTCGTTAGGCACGTGACTACTTCCTCTTCAACTCCATTTTGTTTTCCTCATACAGATACAGTGACCGACCACCACCTCTCTATTCCTCCTTACGTCGATCTCCGAGTTTTTTTTATTACATTACATTTTCCTACACTTCTCTCTTCTCATTTTCGGTTTGTTTACTCTCAATTTCTTTCCAAGGATCAGCGTTGCAAAAGGTGAATTCCTTTAAGAATCTTGTCTTGTAGATTTTTAAGTATGTAAATCAACAATGAATTCGAAAATGGTGGAATACCATTTTTCGATAAAATTGTGGAATTCTGTATTTTTTTTTTCTGTCAATATAATGAAATTACGTATTCCACCCAACCCGAAACCGCACTTTTTCGCCAATATCGTGTTTTCGACATTCTCCCGCTATAAACAGGGACGGATCTAGAGATTAATTTTATCTAGGGCAGAAACCAAAATATTATATCAAATAACATATTAATAGGGGACATTAATACAAATCTTTAAGGAATTAGGCTAATTTGCAAATTTTATGGAGGGAAACTGCCCCTCGAAATCAATGAGTGCATCTGCTCATGGCTACAAATAATGTTTTTGCATTTTCACGCCAAAATGTGGTTTCTCATATTTTCCCACCAAAAATTACAGAATAACATTTTCTAGCTAAAATTGCAGAATTTCGTTTTCTACCGATACAGCAGAATTACATGTTTCCGTCAAACAACAATGCATTTAGTAGGGAGTGTAGGAACTTTCCAAGAATGTTATGGGCCTTATGGCAGAAAAACAATATAAAAATATGCATTTAACGAAAAATGGAGTACTAGTAGTCAATATTTACAATCTGATATTGTTTTCTCTGTGGACAAATTAATTCTTAGACATTTATATTAAAATTTTCAATGCACCATTAATGTCTCTTAATATATACTTACAGAAGAAACTGTCTAAGCGATTTCCAAATATATACTGAAACTGCAGAATGCTTATTTTGACAAATGATTAATTTTTCTGGCCAATAAATTACATTAAGGGGTTTCCATCATCCGACTCTAGTTCCACAAAAATGCAACGATGACCATATAATTATATGGTATCGACTGAACCCAACAAATTTGGTTATGGGTTTTTATTACCCATAATTATAATTTCAGGTTTTTAATGGGCTTGTTTTTTATAGACAGCTTACTAATGGGCTGGGTTTGGGCTGATCACCATTTTATTTTCTACAAATAAAATATAAAAGGCCTGTTTTACTTAAAAAAAAATGTTGTAGAGAATTTGACGTTAAAACAATAGATTGTGCTTTAAAGAAAACTAAAATAATATTTTCGTTGACTATAAAAAAAAAAAATCGTAAGAACACACAAAAAATAAAATTAGAATGTGAATGATTTAGGACTTTAAAAACTTATATTACATATAAGAATATTTAATTAATATATCTTTTAAAAATTTTCATGTTGATGTTTCCGGACAAACCACATGTGGAGAATCCAGTTTCTACCGGAGTGTTCTACCTCATTGTTCTCGCACTCTTTTTTCTTACTTTTGTGGGAGCCGTGATCTACTGGTGCATTATTAGGCATTAGGAACGAAGTAATCTACAAGTTTCTCCGACGCTTCAGGAGATAGAGTTGGCATGAGACCAAGAAGAACTCCAATATTTTAAAATAATTTAAAATTATAAAATAATGTACTATTTTTATTTTATTTTTCTAATTGAAATTGATAATACAAATTCTCTGTATTTTGGTGTTTATTTTATATAGTACTTAATGTAAATTTTAGTAGAGTAATAATATAAGACTTTAAACCTACGAGGTGTGTACCCGCGGTTTAATTAAAATGCAGTTTGTCTTTTACTTTGAAATTCAAGAGTTTGTTGATTTTGTGAATAGAAACAATTGATCCACTATGATTGGGATCACCCAAAAGCGTCTCTTTTCTTTTTTTTCACACTGTGCATTATTTCTATGGATGTGAGTCTAATCACATTGGCCAAGTGTAAAATCCTTTCAAATGCATATAAATTATGTATATTGCATACCTTCATTCACAAAGTGCTATTGGTTTGAAGCAACATTTACACTTTCCTTTAAAGATGAGAGGGCGCGTGAAGCATGTTTTGTGGCTGCAGCAAAATCATTATACCACCATAGTAATTATAAGGACTTTTAGTAATAAAACCCCTCAACTAAAAATGAATTGTAAAAATATTTCTCAATTATATAGTTGGTAAAAAAATCCTCTCAAGTTTAAATCTGTTAGTAAAAAAAATCCATCCGTCTACAATTTCGTTGAAATTTAAAACACAGCATTTTCTAAAATTTAAAAAATGACAGTTTTTAATAATAAAATTCCTTAACTAAAGATGAATAGTAAGAAAACTTCTCAATTATATATTTAATGAAAAAATCTCAACTTTAAATATGTTGATGAAAAAATCTTTCTGTCTACAGTACCATTAAAATTGGGATACATTTAAAACACACCATTTTTATTTTTATTTTTTGGTCAAAAATGACATGACATGTTATAAAATGAAAACAACATATTGTAAAATAAAAATGACATGAATTCTAATGTTCTAAAATAGAAAAAAAACTGACATATTTTTTTTAATTATTTTTTGACAGATCCAAAAAATCTATTAGAACATAAAATTTTTAATAACAACATTACATGCAACATCAAAATCAAATATGTTGAAACATAATTGGATTCCAATTATAAGCAACGTAGAATAGACTCCTTTCCTATAGAGAAGTTGTTAGATAGTCCAAACTGTTATGGGTTAGGAATGGGTAAGGTAAAACCATTCCATCGTAGTTATCTCAGGGGTTTTTGTCAATTACGGTGGTCCAGGAGGAAACTCTTGTGGAATTTGACATCTTCGAGTGTAGTCTATAGATTTGTCATTTACTAAACGTATCCTAAATTAATAATATGAAAATTTTAAACAATTAAGTTTTTTTTTTGTTCGTAAGGTTACCATCTAGTTTGAGTGCTAGCAACCTTGATAAGAAAAGTTGGAAAATAGTCTAGAATTCAAGATATCCTATTAATCTAAATTAAACACGTGGATTTTGAAATAATATGATTTACCCAAGTATAAGTGAGGAAAGTCATTTTAGAACTCATGACCTCGGGGATAAACAACAAACATATATTATGATTATGATGAGAGAGGTTTTTATTCGAAGTACAATTATATAAATAAAACAAAACTTTATCCAAGACAAACAAAAACCCGAGTTCGAAGTTTATTATGGCGGATTTTAATTCGAAGAACCATATGTAGCCATCTATAACTTTCTTAGAATGATTTTGAAATTTCAAACCTAATGGTACTAATTCGCTCGCTCTTTGATATTTTTAGTTAGGTTAGCCGGAAACCCAATAGACATCATATATATATATTATATTAATATATTTGGGTCAACACAAATTTAATTTTAATTGGTTTTCATATAAAATAATCCATTTAGTATCTAGTTTTACTCTTAGTTTGGAATTGGGAGAGATTTATTCCGATAAAAAGAAGATATGGGAAGGGATTAATCCTCATATGCTCAAATATATATAGGCAGTTGGATGGCAGGTTTTACATTTTATTGGTTTCTTTCTCTTAATCCATTCATTAATCCTCTAGGTATTCTTAAGAGTATAGCAAGTTTTCTTTTACAGATAAATCCAGATTTATTTGACGATGGAGGTGTTTGGTCTTATGGATTTTGGAAGGTATGAACGTGAAATAAATTATTTGTAGTTTCTATATATATACGTTGTAATCATTAAATTAAATATGTATATATATATATATATCTGTAAATATTTAATAAGATTTTTATAGGGTAAAGATGAATTACAATACTGTCAGGGTTTGTGTAAGTATTACAGGAGGTTCCCATAGCCCAACCCTTGGACCAGTCAGGAGAAAGCATGTTGCGTTACTCCATCCATCTAGTAATTTTCAAAGTACACCTTCCGTTCTTTCTTATATAAATGTTTTACAGAATTCTTTGATATATGTTTTGGTCAAGTTCTTGTTACAGACTCTTTTACAATGCTTAAATTAATCACATTTTATCTTCTTTATCTTTATTATATCTCTAAATTTAGATATGCTGCTTCGAACAATAATCGTTCAAGCCTATGTTATACAACATGCTCAACTGTCAAATGAACTAGAAGAAAAACTTTCAACTTTGCAAAACGAAAATCAAATGCTTAGACATGTATGTCTCTCTTTCACCATTCTCTTATTTAGAATCACTCATTAATGGTTGATCAGTCTAAGATTAAGATCATTTTATTTTAATTGACTGTTACAATGCATTTTTAATGGTTACTAATGTGTTGAAAAGTTTTTAAGTTTTATTTAGTTTTTCTGCAGATTCTTAAGAACACAACGGCTTCTAATCCTGGTCTAACAGTTTTTGGAACATTTTTAGCAATAATTGAACAAACTATTAAAGCTTATAAAAATATTGAAGGTAAATATGTAACTAGATTATAAAATATATATATATATATATATATGTAACTAGATAAATAAAATGTAAGAAAATATAGTAAGTTCTATAAACTTTCTAAGTAAGACATGAAGAAAGAAGAATGAAAACATTCAAAAGGCAAAATAATAGAAGAAATTATATGTCAAAGTTTTAATGAGAAGGGAAGAATTTGTTGAGGCAGCAAGGTAGACCATAAAACTCATCATTTCGAACGTCGAGATTGTATAATCGAAACTTATCCCACCATTTCAACCCACAATCTTTCTTTGTTTCATCACTCTCACGAGACAATGTGCAATCAAGCAATATCGCTATCATTGCCGCCAACGTTGTGTGCGACATGAATATCACTCTTATCACATCTTCCAACTGTTTTGTATTCACATAGAAAGAGAACTCAAACTGATAAGTTGCAAAAGAACATTTGTGATTTAAAAATGTGTCTCAAAGTACAAAAGAGATGTACTAACCCAATTTGAGCGATGACTAGAGCGCCAACCTCCATTAAAGTATTCTCTAAAGTATTGAGGGATTGAAATAGCCATGAAAAAGGAAAATCCCAAAATGAATTTGGTGTTGAAGCTGTTGAGGTTGCAAAACTGTAGAAAGCTAAGTCCCGCCGAAGCTGCATTGCAATGAATTTGATTTTATTTATAGTATATATATATATATATATATATATATATATATATTACAAGTGTGATGTGATGAAGAGACTTACACACAAAACACAAGACGATGCAATAAACAGATGCCATGATTGGTAATGGTATGGAAGCGAAAAAAGCTCCAAACTTTCCTGCATTATGATCAAAACAAATAAGATACTAATTCGGGTGGAAAATATCCAGCACATTCATTTATACATAGGAAGATAGAAGTTATAACAAAAAAAAAACAAATATACCAAAAATGGAGAAGAAAATCATGAAGGCAGCTGATATTTGTATCACTCTTCGACTTCCAATCTTAGTCATTGCCAAAAGTCCAACATTTTCTCTGAACATTAACGTTAATCATATCATAAGCCTTTAATTATATCTACTAGAGTTTATAAATTAGAAATTATGGTTATAAAAAAAATTGCTAAAGAAATAAAAATCTAGTTTAGAGATGAGTTTTATTTACGTTGATGTTGTGATCCCTGAGATGCCTCCAAGCATGCCGTTAAGTAATACTCCAACTCCCTACAAGATACTCATTTAAATCTCTTACAAGATAATGAAAAAAATAGTTGATAAATGATTAAATATGTTAAGCAAAAAATGACTAGTTAAATTGTTGTTAGACTAACCATCCAGCCAGCACCACGGCTAATAACTGATGGTGGGATCGGCGTAGCACTTCCATATCTTGCGGATGCATAGAACAAACCCGTCGACTACAATAGTATAACATACACAAACTCTTAAAATATAACTGTAGTAAGCTAAGATTTCTTTTCCTTGATTTAAATATCAATTTCTTGTAAGAAAACGAAAGTTTAACCTCAAAAAGAGTGACGAAAGATGCAGCCACCATCGCGAAAGAATCAGTGATATCAAAAGTTGGGCTTCCCCATTGGAAAGGATATGGTATGTATATCCTGTCGATCACATAAACAGAATAAAATATGAACAACGAAATAGTAAAATCGCAAAAAAAAAAAAAGATTCAAATAAAAGAACTGACCAAGGAGTGTGGGTGATGAGACCAGTTCGATCTGTACGACAACTGGTTTGAGTAGCCTGAGGCTTGTGGTTATAAGCACCACTTGAAGTAAGTAACAGAGCGAACAACCATATAATTGGAATACATATCATCATCCCATAACGTTCACATCTTGATCCATCCAAAATCATTGCACTTTGCTTCATTTTCAGACAACGCGGTAAATACTGCAACCCATATATATAGAAGAAAACCATTTGTTAATTGTAAACGCAAAAGCCAAAGACGGAGAAAATAAACTCTTTACAAAGATATTTTATGAAACAAAAACAAATTTAAGAAGCGAATTTATTGTTCGTAATATATTTACATAGAAATGTAAAGGTTACCGAACATTTCACATTTGCAACCTTTATTTTTGGTATCTACTTATTATATACTAGCACGTTTTTAAACCAAATTTTTTTATATACTTGAAACAAATTAATTTTTTTTTATTATAACCGCAAAAGCGAAACACAGAGGGAACTAAATTTTTTTGAAAGACTCTTAATAACAAATTTTATTTTAAAAAAATAGAAAGTGAATTATTGTTTTAGGAAAGTTCACAAATGTAAACGCAGACGGTAGAAATTTGCGTTGGCAACCTTAATTTATAAATAATTATTAATATTATATTTTATATAATCATGTATATATGGATTTTATACCGTACAAAAGCAATGGTTATAGTTTTTACCTGGGTGATAAAAATAAATAGGATCAACCCGGGAAGCCCCACTTCAACGCATCTCACCAACTGGAAACGAAAGTTTTTACACCATAAAGAATTAATTATATAAATCTATATAATATATGTATTCAATAACAAATAAAATATTTACATTGTAAATGGCCAAAGTTAGTATAAAGACACATACCAAAGGGAAGCCGATATGGTAGAGTCCCAGCCCGGTAAATGTTGCCAAAGGAGCAATGGAGAGTGGGCTTAGAAATCTAATCATCACAAACCAAAAATACACTTCATGTTTAATGGTAGAGTGTACCAAACCAATACAGAAAAATAATATTAATTATTTACCTGACAATATTTCTCCATACGCCTAGGAAACATATAAGAACTTGAAAACAACCGGTGATAATCAGAGCTCCTTGTATGCTTCTCATTGTTCTCACGAACCGCTGATTAATTATATTGTCAATCAATTTTTTATTAATACAATTCAGTTTGTAAAATTAAGATGAAACTAATGTTAAGACTTACTTCAAAAGGATCAGTGTAGTAAGTGAAGCGAGTTGAGGAAATGATGGAAATGATAGGAATGATATAGGCATAAGAAGCAGCAGCTATCACTGGTAATCGAGTTCCAAAGAAAGACTGGAACAACGTTGTTAATCCAGACACAAATAGTAATGTTTGTATAACTCTAGCTTTTTCAACCTGAAAAATGTCAAAACCAACATTTAGAAAATTTTAAAATATATGTTAAAAACGAATTTAGTGTTTTTTAAATACGGTTTTGAAATATTTTTAAAAATTTGTTGTTATTATAATTGTAAGAATTTTACCTAAATATCAGTATGTATCTATGAGAAGTTAATCAAAAAAAAAAACTTTACCTGACATTATAACATAAACAAACAAGTTGTTTAACCAAAAGAAGATGAGAACCCAAAATTTGAGAGAAACTAAAAAAAAACACAAGTTAAGTAACTAAAATGTTTTTGTTCAAAATCATGACTTTAAAATAAAAATCTAGAAGAGTATATATGTTGAGATTTGCTAATAATTATGCAAGATGGTTTAGACTTTTAAAATTTTCTTAAAAAAAAATATTGCTTAAGAAATTATTTGAAAAAAAAAATCATATAATCAAGTAACACAGCAAAATTAAAAGTTAAGTTATACCATACATGTTGACCCAAAAACAAACAAAAACGTAGATCATATATATATATATATATATATATACTTACATAGCCACCTCCCATAAGTGGAACTAATAGACTTGGAATGAGAACTGTGGTGCCAAGACTCAACAAATAATGTTGGAAACCCAACACTACCGCTTCAACTGCAACACCAAAGATATACATTTACAAAAACACGAAATAGATATATAAATCAAATGATAACCAAAATTTGATAAAATGAAATAAAAAAATATACGCCAAGGAGGAGGACTGTTGACGCAGTATTGAATTCCGGGGAGTTGTTCTTTCACCGGGTGAGGCTGTAACTCCTGATTTGTCTGATTTCCTCCTCCGTTGTTTCCCCCACCGCCGCCGCCACCATTTGCCATGGACTTTGGTATTATTTTTTCCTTTTATTCAAATACACCAACCAACAAATGAATGAGTAATAATATAAAAAAATGAATAATAGGAGTTTTTTTTTGTTGGTAAAACTATTTTATCTACATTAATAAAATAAGTTTATCAATCTTTAACTTTCATTATATAATTCTCCTAAGAGGCTTAACCAATTGACACACAAAAGAAAATATATATAGAAAACAAAACTTACTTTTTAAAGAAAGGAACGTCACGTATACTAGAAAGATCAAAGATGCTTCGGTTGGCAAAAAATAACTGAGAGGTTGTGAGAGACTTTTCAAAGAAAGGAATGAGGCAAAGAGTGAAGAGGAATTAGAATTCAAAAGGGCTTAAAAGGGGAGTTATAGGTGGGTAACCTTTTGCAAAATTATTGAATGATTTGAATGATTAAATGACATTTTATACAATTAATGCAGTAATAAATCTTTACCAACGTCAGTTTTTGATATATGAAATTTGAAATATAAACCTTTTGATGTTTAACTGACCCAAGATCAAGAGATTTTTGATATACCCATTATTGGATTTGATCGAGAGTAAAAAAAAAAAAATTATTGTGATTTAAATCTAAATTTTTGAAATCAAAATGAATGTATTGAATAATTGAAATTTCCTTTTTTTCCTGATTTTCAGCAGTGTAATAAATATTGGCGTCGATGGTCAAATTCTTTATGTGACTAGCACTCAATTTGGCATTCCAAAAGACGATAACCCTTGAATACATTGGCCAATCAATCTCTCTTTTCTCTGTCTGACCTAGGAATAACATGGACAATTGACAAAGGAGATGCCGTGGCTGAGGGTTTAGGGTTGGTTAGTGACTAGTGAGAGCTCTGGTGGGTTCGATGTGGCTACGATTGGACCATTTGGTATAGTTATTTCTAGCAAGGAATTTAAAGGATCATCCGCTATAGAGAAAGAATGATCAGGGGATTTACTGTTGAAATACACTGCTTAGTTATCTACGGTACATTTATATATAAATGACTAATTGATATAGAAGGTATAAAACAATTGTTTCTTGATGAACAAGTCATGATTAGCAACTGATTAATTAAACTGCTATGTTTCTCTCATGTTCTTGCTTTTCCAGAGATTGTGATACTCTTTGGCTATCTGGATGGAGTGCATCAAATATATCAAGCAACGCATAAGTTAAATATTCTTTTATCTGTTTATTAACGGAAGAAATTTTTTAATCTTAGCTTAGCTAAAGTCAAAAACTGACGGGAACACTTAAACCCCAAATTTAATTTGTCTATGTAAAAAAAAAAAATAGAACTTAATAATAAAAACTGAAGAAATAAATTAATGTCAAACATGTTTCAAAACTCTACCAAATAACAGTTTCAGCTAAATTCTCAAAACATATACATATAAATATTTGCATTTTCTCTCCTCTCAAAAACGCCAAGATTGAGAAGCCAATAGCAATATGAAGACCTCCATGAGCATCATCATTCTCTTCTTCGTCACCTTCTTTGCAATCTCTGTTGCCTCCATGGCCGGAACAATAAACCCCGAGGAAGCTTGCATAAGAAGAAACATTGCCCGGTCGCAACCTCTAACACCAAGTTCTTCAGCCGAACCCATGAGATCAAAGTTAGACATTCTTGTGGACCAATTTTGCAGAGACGGAAGCCGTGCCGTCATGTTCTTTGTGAGGTTGAAGGGAAAGTTCCCGTCTCACTATATAAAGGCGTTGTGCAATGTATTCGAAAACGACGAAAACAAGGTGAAGAATTACGTTGTGGAGAGATGGTTGGGATGTTCGAAGCTTGCGGCTGCTTTAACTTGTGTTTCTCGTAATTGACAATTTTCTTTAGTTTTTTTTTTTTTAATCATATAATTATGATATGCCAAGACACCAATCCATAAAGAACTATTCATGAGATTATGTAATTTTGTTATGTTTTTAATTTTTACCACACTTCTTGGTTATTATTAGTAAGAGAAAGAATAAATAAATAAAGACAACTTAAGAAAATATGAAAAACTCAAAAAAACTATAAGAAAATATGGACTAAAAACTAAAAAGACAAGAATTGGCTAATTCGATAGGTAGAAATGAGAAATTAACAACATAATTAAAACTAAAAAAGAAAATTGACAACTTAAAACCGTATGTATATTTGCTGAAAGATCTACCGCGACCAATTTCTCCCGATTTCCATTTTTCTTTTTTTTCTTTTGTTTTTAAAGATTTCCATATTTTTGTTTTGCTTTTATTTTTCCAATTTTCTTTTGTTAATATCAAGATCGGAAGCGTAACAATCAATTATCCTATTGGTTAGAAACAAAAAATATATATATATATAGGGAGACATCAAAAGAAGAGGCTTAGAAGGCACAAGAACAAACATGGGTTTCACAAAAACATCGCTCCTTCTCTGTTTTCTCTTCTTCCTTTATTTGCATCACAACTTTGTTTCTGTAGACTCACGATCCTTACGTCTAGCCTCCATTGACACGAGCCATGTTTCCTCCATATCCAAGGCAGAAGGTATTATTGACGGAAAGACACCGAAATTAGCAGTTTTTATAAGAAAAGGCGGTAAGGAAGGAGGAGGAGGCGGTGGCCTCAAGGGAAGAGGAGGAAGAGGAGGACACGACCGTCTAAGGCAAAATCGCGGCGGGCTAGGCGGATATCCGTTTTTTTTGGGTATGTCGCACCACCACGCTAAACATTCAAGCGGTAGCCAGAAAATTGGAAGAACAGGGTGTGGTTTCGGTTGGTTGGGTTTATTATCCGTTACGATCGGATAAATTTGGTTTCATAGATTTAAGTATTTATTAGAATTCTTATTTTCGGAAAGATTCTTAGATTTGATATTTCAATTGATCTCTGAAAATCCAAATTGTCTTGTAGGAGGGAGTGTTATTAGACTATTGATTTAAATTTTTGTCAAAAAAACAATCACAAGAATGCAACATTGTCAAAGACTCAAAATATGTTTTCGTCAGAAACATCTTCTATATCTATATGTTAATTTAAAATAGAAAACTGAAAACAATCTTTAAATTTGTAAAAAAAAAGATTAGTATATCTAATGTCAATTGACATTTTTTACTAAATATCTACCTATCATCTATAAGTACTCTATATTATCATCAAAATATTGCAATTTTAAATATGAAGAAATCTTAAAAATCGAGTAAACCTTTTCGTCGTTACAATATCTTAAACTCATATTTTATAGATAACCTGATACAAAACTTTGCTAATCTATTAAACAATCAATTGTTTATTTTTATATGTATTTATAGACAAACTGCTTTTAGTTATTTGTTATTTTGAAAATTATTAATTAAAAAATATTTTTTAGTTATATATATAACCAAATTAAGTTATAGTCTAATATATGTATCCCCAACTGGTAATCCAATAACGATTTGGTAAGTGAATATTTCTCAAAGACCTCGACGATTAAGTCAAAAAATTTAACAATAAATAAGAAAAACAAAATTCCTCAAAGCCTTGTCATAATTACTCATCGACATTTCTAATAAAATTTATCTTTGTGTCTTCTCCCTTGATGGATGAAAGTGTTTAGGTTATAAGTCAAAAAGTATTGACCATTGAGTGAACGTTTTAACTAATACATAGTTTATTTTAAATTTTAAATTTGTTTTTCTTCAACCAAATAAAGGTAAAAAAACCCGTGTACATCATCAAAACTAACAGGCTGACCTGTTATAGAGTTTAATTAGCTTCTATAACAACAGTTAAACAGTTAGAAACATAGGTGGAGAATTACGCGGTTTACTATTAGTTATGTCTAATCACGTATTTTACGACCAAACAAATTCTGCTTTCTAGTTTTTTCTACCATGGTCCAGCCAATAAGATTCTGCCATCTCAGCAATACAAGTCCTTCCCATTGTTCTTCTTTTCTCCCAACGTTTCTCTGTTTTGTGTTTTGAATTTCCTCAGATTTCTTCCCTCTGGCTCTCTAAATCTTGATCTCTCCAGGTATGTCAAAATCGATTCAATGTATATTCAGAAGCTATATTTTCCACTTGTTACAGAGATTATGTTGGTTTAGATTTTCTATTCCATTTTCAGTATTGTCCGAAATCTAGAGGAGGGTTTAATGGTTTATTATTACATTGACCTGATCATTTTCTTCTGCTTAGGGTTCCTGAAAAAGCAGTCGTCACTGTGAATGTGTATATTATAAGCCGCTTCCGTATCTCTAGATTGTTGCAACAATGGAGTGTGAAGGAGGAGGTCCATTTCAAGGAATACTCCGAGATATCCAAGGTAGACGAAAATGTTACAAACAAGATTGGATTCGTGGCATAAAAACCGGTATAAGGTAAAGTTATTAAATTGCAAAATAATTATTTCTGAATATTGATGCTAACATTGAATCTTTTTTTTTTTTTTCTTGATTTCAATGTTTCACTAGAATTTTGGCTCCAACTTGTTATATTTTCTTTGCGTCGTCTCTTCCTGTAGTTGCCTTTGGTGAACAATTAAGTAAACATACAGGTAATTAAATATTTCTTCTTTTTTCATGTTGTTAATTATGAATCTTCTAAGAATTTATCTGTGACGATTTCTATTCAAAAGGTGGAGCTCTAAGCGCAGTGGAAACATTAGCTTCTACTTCGATTTGCGGGATCATTCACGCGATTTTTGGTGGACAACCATTGTTGATACTTGGAGTTGCAGAGCCAACTATTATAATGTATACTTATCTTTACAGTTTCTGCATTAGTAGACCCGATATCGGTCGAGAACTTTACCTAGCTTGGGTTGCATGGTAATGATAACAACAAATAAATAAATCTTTCTTACTTAGTTAGGAATGAGTGAATATGTTTTCTGAGAGTTACTGGTTTCTTCAGGGTTTGTGTATGGACTGCAGCTTTGCTTATCCTTCTTTCGATATTTAACGCGTGCACAATCATTACGAGGTTTACTAGAATCGCTGGAGAACTCTTTGGCATGTTAATTGCAGTTCTGTTTTTACAAGAAGCTATCAAGGTACAAACCAATTCATTCAGACTCCAGGTTAAGCCATATATATTACAATTTAATATGATTAAGTTATACATATGCAGGGATTGATTAGTGAGTTCCACGCCCCTAAGAATGAAGATCATGACTCAGGGGAGTCTCATTTCCTCTGGATATATGCCAATGGGTTGCTTGCGGTAATTTTCTCGCTAGGCCTTGTAATCACCTCGCTAAAAAGCCGGAGAGCGAAATCTTGGAAATACGGATTTGGTATGTCATTGTCTGTATACATTAGTTCCTTAAGGTGTACATAGATGTATTCACTTAGACTAATAAAAAAACAACAGGGTGGCTTAGGAGTTTCATTGGAGATTACGGTGTTCCTTTAATGGTCTTGTTTTGGACTGCATTGTCTTACACAATTCCTAGCAGTGTCCCTGCAAGTGTTCCTAGAAGACTGTTCTGTCCTCTTCCATGGGAGCCAGCTTCATTGTACCATTGGACTGTAGTCAAGGTAAAAACTAAGATGCAATCAAGTTACTATGATCAATCCAAATGCTAAGAATGTACTTATAGAACTATGCAAAACTTATTATATACAGGACATGGGGAAAGTACCGGTAATGTATATATTTGCTGCGTTTATACCTGGTGTGATGATAGCAGGACTTTATTTCTTCGACCATAGTGTAGCTTCACAAATGGCACAACAGAAAGAGTTTAATCTAAAGAATCCTTCTGCTTACCATTATGACATCTTCTTGTTGGGAATTATGGTGTGTTTTGACGTTTTTTAAATTTATTTTGAAGATAACTTGTTCATGAAGAAACCAATTGAATGTTGTTGTTATGGTTATTAATAGACTTTGATATGTGGAATACTTGGACTTCCTCCTTCAAATGGTGTTCTTCCTCAAGCTCCAATGCATACAAAGAGCCTTGCGGTTCTCAATCATCAGGTAAGATCAAATATAATATGAGAAGAAGAAGAGTTGAAACAGAGTCTTACAACTTTTCTTTTTGAAGCTTACACGTAAGAAAATGGTGAAGAAAGCAAAGGAGTGTATGAAAATGAAAGCAAGCAAATCAGAAATATATGGGAGAATGCAATCAGTGTTTATAGAGATGGAGACATGTCCACCTCAGGTTAATAATAATGTCCTCTCCTATTCCTATATCTATGAAAGAAAAGGTTTGAAATATGAAAAGAAAGAATTCAAAATTTTGCAGGATAATTCAGTAGCAACAGATTTGAAAGAGTTGAGAGAAGTTGTTATGAGACCAGATGAAGGAGGAGATACGAAAGGAAAATTCGATCCCGATGTACATATAGAAGCTCACTTACCCATTAGAGTAAATGAACAAAGAGTGAGCAATTTGTTGCAATCAATTCTTGTGGGTTTAACATTACTTGCAGTGCCAATCATCAAAATGATCCCAAGTTCAATACTGTGGGGTTACTTTGCTTATATGGCGATAGATAGTCTCCCGGGAAATCAATTCTGGGAGAGATTGTTACTTCTCTTCATTCCTCCAAGCCGGCTTTTCAAGTTAGTTAACTTAAAACCTTTCTTAACTCTATTTGCAAAGAGAGAGCTTTTTCTCAATCACTAGGTTTAATCTAATGCAGAGTCTTAGAAGGAGTACATGCTTCCTTTGTGGAGTTAGTACCATACAGAGTGATTGTGGCATTCACACTTTTCCAGTTGGTTTTTTTTCTCTTATGTTATGGCATGACATGGATTCCTATGGCCGGAATATTTTTCCCTGCGCTCTTCTTTTTACTCATAAGTATAAGGGAACACTTGCTTCCCAAGTTATTTGATCCCCAATACCTTCAAGTACTAGATGCTTCTGACTATGAAGAAATTGTAGCACCACCTTTACAACAACACTCAAGTTTCGCATACCGGGTAAGACTCTGTCTTTGTACTTTCTGGTGTCTTAATGAGATGAGTCTCACACACTCAAGTGTGATATCTTTAAACCATTTGGTGAGCAGAAACTGGGATCTTCTCGTCATTTATCAGAAGGTGAAGATGAATTCTATGACGCGGAGATATTGGATGAGATGACTACTAGCAGAGGCGAAATCAGGATCCGAACCATAAGTTTTAAGGAGGTGATCATAAATATTTTTATATCTATTCCTCACAATTTTTGGTTAACCTAACCCAAGAAAAAAAATATGTTTCAGGTGCACCCGGAGCCTGAGGAGAAGCATGTAAGCTTTGAACCACACTAAAAAATTACAATCGATTGCGGTTTTTGTTGTTGTTGTATACAAATGTATCTACATCAGACTTTGTTATAACTTTTTCAGCATTTATCCACTTAGTTTTTCCTCAAATCTGAGAGCTATATGATAGCTGAGTTCAAAGTTCTAACCTGATAAGTGCATGGTGAAGTGGCGGTAGTAATGTGGTATTGAATCTATAAAGACCATAGTTCACATAAAAGATCTTTGAGATTTGAAATTAGCTAAGACAAAAAAGTGTTTTTTCTTTGTTGATTTTCGACAATGAAGTAAAGAATGAAACAAAATAAGCAAAAGCACGCAGGGCAAACAAGTAATAGCAAGAAAATGAAATTGCATAGATTCAGGCATGTAGAAACAGATAAATAATCAGGGAAGTAATTAAGAATTGTTCTTGAACTTAAACCACATAATAGCCTATGAGCTCAATTTATAAATCCCTAAATTAACATCTCAATCAATCAAATCTTGGAATCCCTTTTAGAAGACCTAAAACTCAATTGAAGAACTACTCACACATAAGGATAGGTAAAGCAGAATACATATTGAAAGAAAACATGCTTAGATTATTATTTTTTGTCAACAAAAAAATATGCATAGATAAGTAACATAAAAATAGGAGCTTACAAAATCTTTTCCATGGTTTGGCTGACGATATCACGGAAAAGGATTATACATTTTTTTTCTTTTGATAAGATTTTTGATTTTTTTTTTTAAATGGGACATATTTTTAATTTTTACTTTATGTAAAAATAAAAAATTTGAAACTAGAGAAATCAAGAAGATAATATATAATCTTTTTACTTCAAAAAAAAATTAAAAGTTAGAGATAATGTTAATAACAAATAACAAACCCTCATATATATATAAATATAATACCCCTAAAACATTGGTGTAGTAGTTTCAGGTAGAAAAGATGTTCGGATGGCTTTTGTTAATTATCAGCTCAATGCATGTTGACTACGCGATATCGATACTAATAAAACAAACATCGCAAAGATTTGTGAAGAAAAGAGCCAAAAGATGTTTGAAAATAGAGGTGAAGACAAGATCAGTGCGTTGCCTGACGATTTGCTCCTGAATATATTGTTGTTTCTCCCAACGAAAGATGTTGTGGCGACTATGATTTTGTCAAAACGATGGCGATCTATTTGGACGATGGTGCCAAGACTCGGGTACGATGAGATCAACGATGATACTCACAGAGTATTTATTGGTGGTTTATTAGGTCGTTTACTTGGCCGTTTATTTGGAAAAAGTAATAAAAAAAACAAAGGTGTTTATGGCGGGTTATTGATGAGTCATTACAACTCCACAAGGCATCTGTATTAGAAGTATTAATGATAAAACTCTGTCCTCCTAGATGTCCTGTTGATGTTGATGTAAGAAAGTGGATTATTCAAATGCGGTTGATCGTGGGGTGCGCGAGCTAGGGTTCATATTCACGTGGTCCGCGGCACCTGCCAGCTTGTCTACGAGCCTTTACACGTGATACGCTTGTCAAACTATATCTTTCCGACAATATTCTCGTGGATGTTCCTCAAAAGGATTGGCCTTTACTCTGTGGTGTATAAAGATGAAGATTCTCTTGTTAGGCTTTTATCGAATTGTCCTATTCTCAAATTTTTGGTCGTGGAACGACATCACCATGACAGCGTGGTAAATTTCAATAGAAAAGTTCCATCTTTGGAAAGATTATTATATTATTGTGATAATTTAGGAATTGGGGTATCTTTGGTTATAGATTCCCCGGCTTTAAAGAATATTCTCTACAGAGATTATTCGGGAGATTATTGCTCAATTGAGAACGAACCTTGCCTTGATAAAGCAAGTATCTACGTTGTTTCTTACTTTGATGACAAGTTTATGAAATCTCTTTCCTCAATTTCATATCTCGAACTAGGTTTGAACTTTGAATCGGTATGTAGCGCTCTTTTACTTATTGTTAATTATGAGTATATTTCTAGCTTACTTATGTGTTCTTGCTTTTAATAGGCTGCATGGTGTAACGCTATTAACTTCTCCCAGCTTATGGAGTCTAATGTAACTATTTTATATGAGTTAGACTGGTTGGAATCACTAATAGGATTGCTACAGAATTCTCCTAATCTGAAAGTTCATTTCGTCGATCAGGTTTGTAGTTTCTTATGGCAGTTTTGATGGACTAGTAAAAGCAAAAGAGTAAGTTTTTACTGTATCCTTTTGTTTTTGCTTCACAGATATTTGTTCAACTTGATGAGGATTTCCCACTTTCATGGAATGAACCAAGTTCTGTTCCCGGATGTTTGTCAGCACATCTCGAAATCTTTGAGTGGAATGGATATATTGGAAGAAGCAAGGAGAAAGAAGCCATAAAATACATTTTTGCCAACTCTAAGTGTTTAAAGAGAGCTGGAATTTCCTTGAAACCAACCTGCAAATATAAAGAGAAGATGATGAAAGAGTTAGAATCTATGTCTAGGGTCTCGACATCATCCCAACTACTCTTCTTCACTCAATTGGAATATCTGAGGGATGGACATGAAATGGATGATGAATAATCTATATCATGGATCATATCATTAGTCAAGCTATTATTTTATAACTGTTTTAGTTATTCGAGTTATTTGAATCCAATCTCATCGACCAGGTTTATAGTTTATTTCATCTTGTCAGAAGTAAAGATTTAAAATTTTACTTGATTCTAGAAATCGTTGACTTAATAGAAGTATAATTTTGGTATAGTTATTTGACGAAAGTTTAAAGTTTCTGTCCATGCGTCTTTTTCTGATTTCCGAGTCGTAACTTTCAAGTAAAAGAGTTTTTGATGAAGACTCTTACATATATAAACACAACAACAAACGTGAGACCGTGGGGGCTTCACACTGGTTTTTCATGGTCATGTCCCTTTCTTATAAAGATTGAAAAAATCATAAAAGAAAAGGTTGAAGAGACTTCTAGAAATCTTTGATATGGCAGAATCTCAACCTGTAGTCTTCTTGCTCTTCCATGGAAATGTTCCACCAAATTATTAACTTGTAGTTTCATCGGAATATAGACTTCAAAGTACAAGTACGAGTAATAATTATATGCTTCAATTTTTAAAATAAAAACTGTGTCAAGTTGACAACATGCGATTGTATTTAGAGAATTTTGTTGAATAAGCCACAACAAAAAAAAAATGATTTCAGTAAGTTACGATAAAACATAGAGTACAAATATATTACAAGCAATATTAATTAATAAGATATTATATTATAATATAAAGGTACATAAAATAATAATAAAAACACACAAACTAATTTGTGTGTTAGTGTTATCATGTTGTAATCACCCCATTGCATTTAATAGAATACCCTTTATAAAAAAAATCTAAATTACTAATTACCAGTAAAGTACAAAATTGTATAAAATTTCTTATAATGTTATATAATATTTCTTATATGCTAATATTTTTAATTTTATTTTAAGATTTATATTTAATTTTATAAGGGAATATTATATTTATAAAGATATGTTGAAAATATTTATGAGACATAAAGTTTTAGGAGCAAAAAAAATTGGAAAGACTAAAACGTAAAAGAACCTCAAAAACGTGGTTGCACATGATTAAGATTTTTTATTTATTAATAATTGCATATGTTGAAATAATTGATTCTATTAAAATAGTAATTTAATATGTCAAAAGAACAATTTTAGAGATATTTCATTTTGGTGTATTAATAATTTAATATCTTAAAGTTTAAATGTTTTAGTTACAAAGATTACTTACGAGAATCCAACTTTGAGAAAATGGAAAGAAATTAAGTAAGATGATCAATTACAAGTTGAAGGACAATTGTCTCCTTTCTTAATTAATTTATATTTTATTTTATTTTCTAGTGACATATAATGTAATAGCTTACAAATTAAAGACATTCTTTTTTTAAGTTATCATTTTATTATATAGTAGATAGTAAATTTTTGTTTTTTTTTATCTATAAAAAGATTTAGCTTACCACAAAAAGAAGATGTGGATAACTACAAGTCATCAATAGCATTGGCAAAAAATCCAATCTTCTATTATTGAAATAAACCCATTGACGCCCGATATCAAAAAAGTGTTAATAAGTTGGATGTGCAATTTGAGTACTTGAAGAAAAATAATCAAATATCATTAAGTCTCTTAAGTGCGGAGATTTAATAAAAGTAAGTAGTTTGCTAAGAGTAGCAAAATCAAGTAAATCGAAGATATATCCAAATTTTAGAATTTTTTCTACAAATAGCAACGTGGACGCACATATTCATAGCCATTAACTCCATTATAAAAGCTGCAGGAATCATTGCAGTTTTCATATACTTTTCTAATAATGTTGAGAAAGATTTAAAATAATGGCATTTGCTATTCGTTTTTTTTGTCTTGCCATTTTTTCCTCGTCTCAATAGTTATAAATTTTCGATTCAACGAATGTTATATTAAGAATCAAATTTAAGAATTTAGACAGGAAAGAAAAGAGTTTAACCAATACGCTGCACCCGATACCTTACTATCAAGTGAAGGCCTATAAATACACTAAATCTACCTCAAACAAAATTTCCACCAACAAAGAAAGAGAATGACGCATGAAATCCCCAAAACTATGGTTAAGCGAGGTGTAGGCGATGCCGCATTTACGGAGAGTTTTGATTGTACGTCACCTAATTGTTATATGTAACTGTCTTGATAAGGCTAGGATCGGCTCTTATATATGTAAATGTCTTAATAAAAAAATAAGTCTCATTCTTTTTTATCGTTTGTACCCCAATTTTTATTACAAATGTTTCAGATATTAAAACAATTATTTGAAACATTTCTAATAAAATTTGGGGTACAATTAGCTTTGAAATTTTTGAGTAGCTAAAATTATTACTTAAACTCTTTTAAATTTGGGTAAAAATCAACGTTAATTTGGATAGTTTCAGAAAATATCAGAAAATAATAATTTATGAAAAAAATTCCATAATTTTAAATTCAAAATACAGTTATTTGATCTTAGTTTTGACCCGTTTTATACTTAATCATTGAAATAAATAAATAGAATTTAAAACTTTGGGATGGGGTACAAAGCAGGACGAGAAACCGACTCAAAATGACCAGCCCCGACTCAAAGCTATCTTACGTTATAATCCAATGTTAAATTGTACGACTCTGACAACAACAACAACAACAACAAAAATGTATGACTCAAAAGTTTACTTTTTAAACGTAATCTAAAGTCAAACGTACAAATATGAAATAGGTAATACTTTCCGGTTTCGTTAAATGTTTATCGATTCTTCTTCTTCCTTGGTAAATTACAAATGTAATCACAAATCAGCATTTACAATCCTTAGTTTGTCCTCAAATCTGGGCAATAGCATTCAGATTATCTAGCACTTGTTGCATGGATGGTCGCATCTTTGGGTCTTCCTCAAGGCATTGTTTTATAAGCTCACACATACATCTTCCCGCTTCAAGAGGGTAGCTATTCTTTAAATCTGGGTCAATCATCTCCGCAATTTTGTCTTTTTTATTTTTTATATCTCGCTTTGCTGAGACTGTGAGGTGCTTTCCTAAACCAGTTAAGATCTTAAGTAGTATAACACCAAAACTGTACACATCGCCCGCCATGTTTGACATCCCTGCGTATGGTAGTTAAGGTATAGTGTCTTTAAATTTAATGGTATTTGTAACTTTAAGACATAAGGAGGAAGCAGAAGATTGTTGCCTGAAAGTATGTATTCGGGAGGTGGGTATTGATATCTAGTTGGAACATTTTCAAACTGTGAGACGTGTACGAATTCATCGAGAGAAACTTTTGGCTTTCCAAAATACGAAATTCTTGCATTGAAATCCTATATATCCATACATATCATTTTGTAAGGTAAGGAGCAAGTATATATTGAAGAAAAGGGCAAGGCGAATCATTACCGAATCGAGCAGGATTTTAGAAGCGGTGAGATATCTGCGGTAGAGACCAGCTTGCTTCCTAGAGTGCAAGAACGCAAGACACTCAGCCGCTCCTATGGATATCTTAAGTCGTGTCTCCCACGGCAATGACATTGGACGATTATCTGTGATATTATAATTTTTGAAAAACTATTTTATCACATAGAATATTTTTTAAGTAAAAATTTTGAATATAACCTACAAATAGTTTAAGACGGTTCTGGTAAATCTAATGAAGAAAAGGAGATGAATAAACTTGTTTTTAACTTTCTTATATACTTGTATTGATGTAACGCCCTAAGCTTCCGTTTGGAAAGTATTCAGAAACGATAAACAACATATCACGATCCGAAGCGTAGCCAATGAGCTTCACCAAGCTTGGATGAGAGTTATGTCGTAGAAACTCTATGTCAACCTACAAATCTCAGCTCTAATGTTAAGTACACACACATGACATGAATCTCTTTTAGGGATGATGATTTAACTTACAAGCCAGTCTTGCAAAGCTTGTTCATTGGCTAAGTAAATTCTCTTAACAGCGACAGCCATGCCAACCTTTTTTTTGGCCGGAGATAACGTCTTGGGATTGATGTATCCCACGCTCTCTCCTTTTACCATCTGGTTTGCGAAATTCTTGGTCGCTTTCTTCAGCTCTTCCACGGTAAACACTTTCACACCTTCCTCCACTGCACATATATGTAGAGAAATGAAACATTACTGAGCGTCTAAGTTTTATAACAACATCTAAATCAATTGAAATCCGCCAATCAATAAATACGAAATATGAAGAGATTTGCCATATATATATATATATATATATATCATACTTGAAATGGGAACAAGCTCGGTGGGAGGTGCCGAAGGTGAGAGACAATTTCCCATTTTCGATACTCTCGGCTTTCTTGCACGCTAAAGTACTAACTTTTAAGGAAGGAGACGATTTTTATATTCATCTTAGATCGAACGACGACTAAACGCGTTGGTAAGTCAAAGTAAACGCGTATAAAGTCAACAAAGTACCCACGTTTGTGTTTGACATATATAGTTTTGACTTTGCCGATGATTAAGGACTACATAGAGAAATTATATGATATAGTTTCTTTCTCTCACTGATCATGTGTTACAAAAATTTTGTAGAAATGGTGTTTTGGCTGTAGATGTTATTTTATAATTTCATGGTGTCCTAATGTTTTCATGCCTACTTAAGTCTTAATCTATGAATGCTTTCTAAATTAAGGTCTAAGGAATGGATTTTTAGATCATTAAGACCTAGTCTATCAGTGTAGCATATTGAGGAATTAGATCGTTTCCCATACAGTAGTCAAGTTTGTAGGTTCAATAGATCTTGCAAGATTGGAGATAAGACTTGTATAATGATCAAGAACACTCTTGTGAACAACCTTAAACGTTATGCAATATCTTACACAACTTATCAGGTTACGATTGTGCTATAAAGACTCTTATTTATGTGTCTTTTATATACCAAACCTCAGGCTGCAACGTATGGCATTCCTCATGACTGAGAGAGGCTTTCCAAGTCTAGTGCAGCTTCTTCTGCCTTTTCCTTGAAAGAAGTGTTTATGATGCTGCGATTTTAACTGTGTCACAGAAGCTTTACTGTGACTAAGGAGTAAGGACAGTCTCCCTGGAAACCAATTTTGGGAGAGATTGTTGCTTCTCTTCGTTCAACCTAGCCGTCTTTTCAAGTTAGTTAATTAAAAACTTTTCTTTAGTCTATTTGCAAATAGAGCTGCTTTTGTCAATAACTAGTTTCATCTAGTGCAGAGTCTTGGAAGGAGTACATGCTTCGTTAGTCCCGTACAGAGTGATTGTCATATTCACACTTTTGCAGTTAGTTTATTTTCTCTTGTGTTATGCCAGACATGGATTCCTACGGCCGGAATCTTTTTTCCGGCACTGTACTTTCTACTATAATAGAACGCTTTCTTTCCAAGTTATTTGATCCCCAACTCCTTCAAGTTCTAAATGCTTCTGAGTTCTGACTATGAAGAAATAGTAGCAGCACAGCACCTATACAACACTCAAGTTTCGCATACTGGGTAATGCGATGTTTTCTCTGTTTTCTCTGTTTTTGGTCTCTTAATGTGTTTGAATTGAGACATGGCTTTTCTGTCAACAATCGTTTGATAATTTAAACCATTTTGTGAGAAAAAACTGGGATCTTCTCGTCATATTTCAGCAGGTAAAGATGAATACCAGGATACAGAGATTTTGGACGAGATGACTAATTATAAAAATGCATAAACAAGAGTCTTGTTTCAGGTGCACTGGAGCCGGAAGAAAGGCGTGTAATAACCTTTGAACCACATTGAAAATATAATCTTTTGCAGTTGTTGTTTGCAAATGTATCTGTGCAAATGCATACATCGACTATTTTATAACTCTTATAGTCAAATAATGTTTTTAGTGTCCTCAAACCTTGGCTATAGCACTCAGATTATCAAACACTTGTTGCATGGATGGTCGTTTCTGCGGATCTTCCTCAAGTCATTGTTTTATAATCTCTTCTCTGTTTTATTCCTCTTTAGGCTTCAATCTGCTACACAATTTACTTTGTATGGTTAAATACGGTCCATGCAAACATCCTACTTAATGTATAAGATTGTAGGAAGGAGAGTCTTGATTGAACAAAAAAAAAAGAGATAAGTGTTTATGTTTACAAAGTTCCTCAAAGAAGCCAACTTTAAACATTTTTTACATGAATCATATATAGAGCGATGCTTTGCACGAGTCTGGTGAATAAATCTGAGGTAGGATAAGAGTAAGATAAGGTATTATATTAAATAGAGTGGTGTCAGTAGAAAACGATATGGATTTGTATTTCAAGACATTTCCATGTGAGTCACATTAGCACAGAAGGGACCTGGCCTAAATCATTAATGAAATTACTCTAACCAAAAAAAAAAAATGTTGAATTAAATGTGAGTAAACTTCCTCCTATTCTTTGTCTCTCACTTGCCAAATGCCAACTTTGTATTATTGTTGATTATTAGATAGTTTTTGTTTTGTTGTTTTGTGGAGATTAACTTTTAACAATTCTTCGGCCTTAATGTTTTTGAAAATTATAGCTTATTTCCTTAAGCCAAAATTTCTGCAGATAATATTGTAAAGCACTCCAGCCTTTCTAGCATTTGTTTTACATGGTTTTTGAGCTGATCTTGGTGCTTCTAAGTTCAAATTTAGACCGGCCAATTTAGATTACGCATGATTCAAAAAATGAGAACTTTGGCTGTTCAAACTTAAAAGTCATATTGGGAATTCATATTGTAATTACTTTTTATTTCGGATCCCATTATTTATAAATTGGAAATTCTTAGGAAACCCGGAAAAAAAACAGAAAAAAAGGATTTAAGTCGAACTAGAACTTGGATTGAACATTCCTAGCTAATACTACAAAAAAATTTATGAATATAATATAACAAACCTCAAATAGTATTTTGTCTTTAATCATATAAATTCTATGAATGTAACGGACCTACTGATATAAAAAATGGTATCGATAGTTTTTGGTCTACTATATGGATGCAGTGATCGAGTCATCTAGCCATGGCCCCATAAAAGAGTAAAAGGAATGTACAATGAAGAGGAGACAAAGCCATGATCCTGCCTTAACCGACTCTCTCTTCTCGCCCTCTTCTTTTGATTTAACGGCTCCACTCCGTTCGTTACCTTTAGACCCCACCCACGTTTACGACGGTTTCTCAGTCTTTTTTGTGCTCTTCTTTCCAATTTTTTGCTCTTTTTTTAGATTCAACATTTTAAATAGTAACCATAGTTTGTTCGAAATTTGTCTTGCTGTCCTAATCATCATTTTTTGCTACTCTATTATTGATACTGCCCGAAACGATACTTCTGTTAGATCCATCAAAAACAATTATTATATAGGAATTTGGAACTATATTACTATTTTTTGCTTAATACATATGATAAAAATAATTAAATTTTGTAAGCTTCTAATTTAAAATCAATTAACGTAATGATATTGCAAGAAAATTGCAAGCAAAATCGGTCCCCTCAAAAATTTTAGTTGTGCGACGATAGTATAAAAAAAAGTCGCTAAAAACAACTTTAAAAGTAAAACCTCTCAAAAACTTTAGTTAGTAAAAAAACATCACAAGAAATAACTTTATCAGAATCATGTGATAATGTAAGAGTATTTTGGGTAATTTAGAAAAGTAAATTCCTCTAGAAATTGGAAACAGTCATTTGAATGTAAATTAGTTCCCCTTTCTTGGGCTGATTAATAGAATGAGAAGAAGACACAATTCTGATTTTCTGAGACCATTTTTCTGGCTTGGCCGACTTCGGCAACCGCACTCTTGACCAGTGAACGGCGCTCTTCATTGCTTACACACATTCTCAATTTCTATTATTAGAAAATACATCCAAATAAACAAAAGAAAAGGGGCGCAGGAAAAGACAAATCATAGAAGACAAAAGACTTGATAAAAAGTTCAAAATGAAGGGATTTTTAATCTTTTGAGCTTTTCTTTTTTCACTTTTTGGTGTAACACATGCCACGATAAATGATTCTCCTCGTAGTATCTCCACCGAATTTGTATCAAAACAACAAAATTGTCATTTCACAATCACAATTATCATAATACATCAGATATGTACTGATGTATATGTCATGTAGTTTTTATATATATTTATATATAC
The DNA here is from genome assembly GCA_028015245.1 of Cardamine occulta. NCBI lineage: Eukaryota > Viridiplantae > Streptophyta > Magnoliopsida > Brassicales > Brassicaceae > Cardamine > Cardamine occulta. The sequence goes on from CM051385.1 coordinate 9,473,500, forward strand.
AAATATGTACGTTCTCATGTAGTTTCAGGTGTAATATTTACTAAAATGTATAGTATACCCGTTCCGATTTTTTTTTTATCTCGTACTCATATCTGTTATAGGATAGTTTAATATACAACATGGTAACCAAACGTATCTACAGAAATTTAAATATTTTATTTTACTTTTAAAGAATCTGTATTATAATTTAGCTACCAAAATTTTCCTGATCCAATTTGTAACCCAAATTTTACATTTCAGTATTTTTATTTGGTATAGTTGCATTTAAATATTCCCGCCGCTTATCTGTTTACGTTATTACCCGTCCCTATTAGACACCTATGTGACTATGTCTGCACCAGTCACCGCCTCACACAAACTTGACTAATTCCGAAAGTACCCCCACTGGTCAATAAGGTTCCAAATCTCTGGAAAGAAGTGAGGTCACAACCCCACATGGGATACGGAAACTTCAGAAGTGGCACACACTCGTAATTTATAGCAAACTCTAAGGGGATTTTAGTAGTTCCAGCTCCTTATAAGCAATGGCCCCAACTCGCTTTGTTAACTACTACATTGTATACTCGATCTCTTTCTTTCTTGGAGTCTATAAAAATGGGAGGCGTCACCGTCGTGCTTCTCTTCCTTCTTCTTATCGGCGCCGCGGCGGCGGCTGCCAATTCCGTCATTGCCTTCCGTGACGGTAAAGCTTTCTTTCTATAATGCATTTTTCTTTTCCCAATTCCGATTTAGCTTTTTTTTGGTCAAAAATCAGAATTCCCAATTCCGATTTAACTAATACAGAAAGTTTTTAAAAAAAAATTAAAATATTTTGAAATTTAATTATGACCATCTTATTTCTTTTTTCCAAATTTTATGAAAATAAAGTGGGAAAGAACAAAACCCATTTTCACTTAGAAATTATGCAAATTAACAAAATAAAGGAATGAAAAAAATCTGAAGGAAAATTAAAATTATGATTACATTCATAGTATAAATGATCGTAATAAACAGTATAATGTTGGTAGCTAAACACTCATTAATTTTTTTTCAGAATGGTGAATGATGATATTAATTTCGTACCTGCCTCTGCTAGTGCTAGAGATATAGTACTTCAAAGCAAATAAAAATGACAAAAAAAAAAACGTTTTGTTACGCTTTAGAATTTAGATTTTTTAGTAGGCCATGTAAAATTTACAGTTTTGCCCCGTTTCTTGACAAACACATCGAAATAAAGATTTTGGACATTTCCAATAAATGAATTTGAGTGGGTCCAACACAAAAGCTAGTTCATGTTCCACAGGCCCAGTTAGGCTGTCTTCGGACACGCCTCACGTGCCTATTTCTTTTCTGTTTTTTATTTTTCTAAAAATTCCTAATATTAAGAAGGGCAATTTTGTAATTTCACAGGGATATTACCGAACGGCGACTTCGAGCTCGGACCAAAGCCATCAGACATGAAAGGAACAGAAGTATTAAACAAAATGGCAATCCCAAACTGGGAAGTCACAGGATTCGTCGAATACATTAAATCAGGACATAAACAAGGAGACATGATTCTCGTTGTCCCCGATGGAAAATTCGCAGTCAGGCTCGGGAACGAAGCATCGATCAAGCAAAGACTAAAAGTGGTGAAAGGAATGCATTACTCGCTAACTTTTAGTGCCGCAAGAACTTGTGCTCAAGAAGAGCGGCTTAACATCTCTGTGGCACCTGACTCGGGTGTGATTCCGATACAGACAGTGTATAGTAGCAGTGGTTGGGATCTGTATGCTTGGGCGTTTCAAGCGGAGAGTGATGTCGCTGAAGTGGTGATTCATAATCCAGGTGAAGAGGAAGATCCAGCTTGTGGACCTCTTATTGATGGTGTTGCCATGAGATCTCTTTACCCTCCTCGACCAACGAATAGTAAGTAATTACTATACTCTGTTTCATACTCTGTTTCTTACTCTGTTTTTCACTTTTTTTATAATTATTCAACATGTGATGTTATTATGGCAATAATTAGGGATGGGTTATAAAATTTTAACAAAATTCTTCAAACTGAAACTAAACTGAACCGAACCGAATATGTGTTACCGAGGAAGCAAAACCAGATCAGAATTCACTTCAACGAACCGAATAAAGCGGAATTTATTTTCCGGTTTGGTTCAGATTTAGTTTCGATTTTTAATTAAAATAGCTATATAATATTCAAAAGTGATGAAGTTTTGAAGCGGTTTTTTTAATTTTTTTTTTGTTTGACTAGGACTGGGCATAACATGTGGTGTTAAGATATAATTGAGGATGGTTTTAAAATTTACCGACATTTGCCAAACATAACTCTGAATTTAATTTTTTTTTGGTTTAGATTCGGTTTCAATTTCGTTTTTCAGTTATAGAAAAAAATGAATCAATTTTTAACCTGTTAAGATTTAGTTCGGTTTTGGGGTTAGTATTTTCGGTTTCTGTTTTTGAATTAGACCGGTTTATCCACATCGAACTCCTAGTTTAAATAATTCCAAAAGCCAATGATTCAATATTTGATGATATTTCTAATGTTTAATTTGATAGAGAACATTTTGAAAAACGGAGGATTTGAAGAAGGTCCATTAGTACTACCCGGCTCGACCACAGGAGTTCTAATCCCACCCTTCATAGAAGACGACCACTCTCCTTTACCCGGTTGGATGGTTGAGTCACTCAAAGCAGTCAAATACGTAGACGTCGAACACTTCTCAGTCCCACAAGGTCGCCGAGCCATTGAGCTTGTAGCAGGCAAAGAGAGCGCCATCGTTCAAGTGGCTCGAACCGTCATTGGGAGGACTTACGTTCTATCTTTTGCGGTTGGAGACGCTAACAATGCTTGCAAAGGATCAATGGTGGTTGAGGCTTTTGCAGGTAAAGAAACACTTAAGGTCCCTTACGAGTCAAGTGGCACGGGAGGGTTTAAAAGAGCTTCTATACGGTTTGTGGCGGTTTCGAACCGATCTAGAGTTATGTTTTACAGCACTTTCTATTCCATGAGGAGTGATGATTTCTCGTCTTTGTGTGGGCCTGTGATCGACGATGTCAAGCTTATAAGCGTTCGTAAGCCATAGATGAATCAAAATCCTATTACAAGAAATGAAATGTGTGACCTTTTTTTATATAAAGAACTTTTTTTGGTGTGTTTTCTTTTCAAAAGAGATAGTGGAAAAAAAAAAGAGGTTTACTATTATTTATGAGGTAGGGTTATAATTATATATAGACAGATGAGTCTTGCTTATATTTTATTTTCTTGTATGAGATGGCAAAAGAAACGTTGCCGTTTTCTTATGTATGTAGGCCTTTTACATTTTATTGAGAGTTGGTTACAAACTTACAAGAATAAAGAAAGCTCCTAAGCTGGACTATTGAACATATTATAGCTTAATTGGATGATTTCAGAGATTACTCTATTTTAATGCAACTGTTTTATATTCCCCAAAAAGGCAAAAATATTTGTCTTTAATAGCTTGTTAAGTGTGTGTAAAGATGGAGAAATGCAAGTTGGTATTTTGACTGCTCTGAATGAAGAAGGTAACGAGGTTAACATCATTAAGTTGACTGTGTTACTCTTATGTTAGGTTGACCCATAAGATGATTTCTCAAATACATTGACAAAGGCGTATGGTCTCTTCTACTTTTAATGATGTCGTTCTCTAAGATTGAAGTAGGCTCAAACCAAACCCCACAAATATTTTTGGGCAGAACTTACCAAACTCAAATTGCTTCTACTTGAATGTTTGAACCCCAAACCAAACTCACAGAGACTTTTACATAAAAATATTCCACAAAAGATAACTATTAGACTTTTTCCAGAGAAACATTAGTAGCAAATAACCCAAGATTAAATAAACATTCTCCAAATTGTATCTAAGCAATAAGAGATTTAGTATACAAGTTCGATAAACTCAACATAAAGGTCACACTTAGCTTTACAATAGTAAATTGATAAAACACTCCATTGTTTAGAAAGTTAACTCATATGAAAGGGAATCGAGAGGAACTTGTCTCGTCATTCATTAACGAAATGAAGTCTAACAGCCGTCACTATACCTCCTGAGCGTTCGAGTTCACAAACCACCACATCTCCGGTTTTAAGATTGTACTTTCGACATACAGCTGTCCAACCATTGAAACAAGGGCAACCACCATAGATCTTAGTCAAGCCCTTCTCTTTTCCTTGGGGAAGAATGTAAGTCATAGGAGTATTATGGGCACCAAACATCAAGCGATAAGTCTGAATCACCACTTGGTTAACATACTGCTTGCACATACATGGGACAGAAACAAAACAAGACAAGTCTTAGCTTTAAAACTAACAGACATAAACTGAAGTTTTATATGACTAAAATCAGAAACTGACTCTGAAAAAGACTATTATCGTTACCAGAATGTCATTCTTTTTCGTCAGCGTTTTCACAAAGAAAGGATTTGCAGGGTTCAGGAGGTATCGCTCAGGGTTGTTGATAGTAACCTGTCTCATTCGGCCATTTGTGTTTCCTCCATTTGCTGAGACTTCAGAAACAAAATGAATCAAACTTTGATGTATAGAGAAGATAATAGTTTATAGTTTGAAGAGCATCAAGATGGTTCTTTCAATCTAAATAGCTTTACCAGAGGTAGAGGCAGCGGTTGTAACTTGGTGAAGATTCTGAGGATTAGGATGAACCGGTTCAGTTTCAGGTTCAACTTCAAGAGGAAAAGTCATGATCTCATCCGCATTATTTTTAAAAATCCTCACTTCAAGAAACATGGTGTCTTCGTGTGTGAAGAGCAAGCTATCATTTGGGCTTAAAAGGTTGTCATCCACAAACCCATTCCAATCTTTTTCAATCATAAACAGACCATTCTTGTCTCGTTCAAGCCAGAGTTGCCAAGAATTGCCCCAACGAACACTACACACCACTCTGTGCACAAAAGCCCCAGGCGTGCTTCTCACAAACTCTTCAGGAATCATTCTCTTTACAAACCCAGAAATCACAACAATTGACAAACAAAACAATGGACATTAGAAGAAGGAAACATGAGACTAGAAACTAAAACACAAGCAGCAAAACACAAGCTTTAAATCTTATTTTGTAGATCAAGCAATGCAGAGAAAAGGTATGAAAAGAACTATAACCCAACAGTAGCAGAAACATGAACTAAACTCGAGTGAAACCTGAAATGTAAGTAAAGTTACCCATAACAACACATAAAACAGGTCAATAAGCTCACAAATAAAGGCAAAGCAAGACAAGATGCGTGAGCCATTGTGCCAATCTTAAAAGATAGAAAGATTTGAGCTTTTTCGAACAACAACAAACGAACACTACTACACAGTAAATAGTCTATGAAAAGGGTAAACTAAACGAACACTACTACATGAAAAGAATCAAGGATTATCACGTTTTACTGTTCTATCAACAACATCAAAAGCAATTTAAGGTAAACAAAGTAATTTCAGTGGAAAGAATCGAAGAACAGTGAGTTATGAAACCAAAGCAGCTCCATTTTCAAAAGATTAGAAAGTAAGAAAGACTAAGATTTGAGTTACCATGGACGTTGATTTCCAGTTTTCTCCTGGAGACAGAGTCTTGAAGAAGCTAGGCTTGCTCACATTTGCTTGGATCTTATCAACGACATTCTCAGGAAACATTTTCTTTCTCTTCAAAAGCTGGCTCAAATCTGAAATTAGGGTTTAAGATAACTTGCATAAGGTAACAAAATCAGAGTAAACTGAGAAGAAGAAGAAAAACTAAACTTTAAATCCGTTATTTTGCCTAAACAATCGTCTCTTACTTCACCTAAGCGATCGTCTCTTTCGATTGCTAAACTCTAAAGTGTTACAAAAGCAGAGCACGCGAAAATGGTGACTAATGAGAGAGACAGAGAGAAACGAAGAAACAAACAAATTTGTACGGTCAGAAAGAAAAAACAAAGAAAATGCGTGAAAAGCAAGTAACTACGCTATACTAACGATGCTGAAGAAGACCGACCTAGGTGGTATCGCCGGAGCACCGTCGCAGTAGAAGAATCTTCCCGTCGCTGCAGCTTCTCTGTCTTCTTCAAGTCTCTCTGCCTTAAGGAAAGGAAGAGAAAAGAGACTGCCAAATGTACGATCACTTTGACTCGTACGGGAATGGTGTTCAGACGATATCACTGGGCCTAATAAGGCCCATCTTGAGTGAATTGACGAAACTTAGCTTTTATCATTAGAGTAGATTAAGATCTTAATTAGTATATGCGAAGTGGAAATGCATCGGAATCGTTTTCAGACTTGAAATTATCAAAATATCTTTAATGAAAACAAAATTCACGTTTTTCAGTGAGGGATTTTTTATGATCTTTGGTTATTTTCTATTTATTTTACTTCAAAATTATGTTTAAACCAAAGAAAAAAATATTGAAATCAAATTGTGGGTTACAAAAAATTTGTGTGGCCCATTATGTAATGTCGGTCTTCAAAACCCTAGACCTTGTTATGTATCTCTTATAAATATTAGGTTTAATTTTTTTCAAAACCCTAAATAGTAGACGGCAACAATGATCATGAAAGAATAGTAGACGATGGCGGTGATTATGAAAGAAATTTTTTGAAAATTTGTTTTTTTTTTGTTCAATCTATTAGTTTTTGGTGAAAAGTGATTTTTTTTTGTGGTTGGAGGGTATTGTTTGATATGCTTAATTTCTCGTAGTTATTTCAGTGGATTTTATTCTTTGAGATGAGTGTTAGTAAAGTCATATGCATTGGATTCTCTTGATATAATTTGTTTTTCTCATCAATTCTAACTTTGATGATGGATCAAATAGTAGTGTTTTTCTTTGCCAAACATGGACCCGTATTTCTGGAATCAGAATTAGAATTCGGAAATTGTAGTGCTATGATCAAATTCCATTGTTAGTGCTAGTTCCATCAATTTTGATTTTGCCAAAAATATCTTTTTCACTCTTCCAGATATCTTCAAAATATGGGATTATAAAAAAGAAAAGAAAAAAGGCAAATATGAAGATAGGTTTTTCTCATCCTTGTTGTTATCCTTATATTTTAGGGTGATATCATTTATGATTTACATATTGTTCAACCTATCATCTACTATGATATGATTGATTGATTAATTATCAATAAATAAGTGTTTATGTGGATAATTTTTTGCAAGTTTGCTTAATGTGATATGTGAAAAGAGGTGCTTCTTTGGCTACTTTTGAACAAATTGATTTGTTTCGAGGATGAACATGTCTTCCTATATGTGCATAGTTTATTACTTAATTGTTTATTTGTGATCACCACTGATTTTATATTCCTTTTGACTAAGTTTCTGTGTTTTTCATATCACAAAAGACGTAAGAAGATGGAAGAAACCAAGTATGAGGACTGTAGATTAATTGTCGTTAATCAAGCATAATTCAGAAATTATGCTTATCCATCTTTGTTTACTCTTGTAAATTAAATTATTCAAATTTTGTAAAATAGTTGTTTATGCGGACAAAAAAATAATTCAGAAAACCTTATGAAATTTAAAGAGAGTAGCCTCCATTTCTTTAAAAAATGTATTGAAACCGTGAGACATAAGAGTTGCAAATTTTATCGTAGGACGTGGCACAATTTGCTTTAGTGCACAATATAGGTAAATAGAAAAGGTAACATCTCATTGCAATTGCGACTCTAAATTATGTTGAATTATGTTTCAATGGTATTGTTATCAAGTGTCTCCACATTCTTACTAATCCAAGATTATTTGAGTAAACATTCTCTATATTGCATCAAACCGGTTGCAGCTATTTTCTCTCCAAAAAAAACCTAGCCACCGTTCACCAACACAAAAATAGTTTTGGCCTCTCCAGCTTCCGGTTTCATCGCTGGAGCTTTGGGAGGCTCCTCCTTTTCTTTCTATTGCCTATGTGGCTTATCTGTGGTTGGGATCTCTTCTCCGGCGAGTTTGGCGGTCAGTTTTGGCTTTTATGTGGTGGTGTAAAGCGAATATGTGGTGGTGTAAAGCGAATATGTGGTGGTTTTGAGATGGAGCTTATGGTGGTATGGATCTGTGAGGACCTGGTTCGGAAATGGACAGTTTCTTCTTGGAGCTACTACGATGACATGCTTTGCTTAAGGATATAGGGTTTGTTCGGTACGGCGTGGCTGAGTTGTGGTAGATTTGAAGGTGTGGGGGTGGTGTGGTGGTGTGTGGGCTCACGGTGGGAGAATCGCTGGATGTCTATGGAGAAGCGGATCTGCTACGGGACGATGGATCTGCGAAACCAATTGAATATTCCTGGTGGTTTTTCTTGCCAAAAGTCATTTTCTCCCTCGTTCGCCTATCACTCTCGCGGCAGAGGTGATATTTTATGGTGATCTCGTTATCGGCAATTGAGGTGTGGTGAGCTCTTTTCCCCCACTTGGTTGTTGATTTGTGTTGGGTCAGATTTCGGTTTCCCGCCGTTAGAGGTATAGCCACTGACTGCAGTTTTTGGCTGGTTGTGCTAAGATCTTTGGTGCGGTGGAGCTTTTCCTCGTCTTTCTCCCCTTCATTTGCATTTAGGGTTTTCGCCCTCCGGTTTAGTTCCGATTTTGTAACCAATTTCTCACGGTTTTGAGTTCTTAATCAGGCCCTTCTGGGATTGTTGGTTAGGAATTTAGTTTTTCGGTTTGTATCATTAAACAAAACTTAATAAAAAAAATTGCATCAAACCAAAAGAAGAAATAAGTAATTTAGCATCCAAGTTCAATAAATCAACCATAGGTGTTTTGTTTAGCATTACAATGGTAAGTTGGTTTGAGAAAGCTAACTTTCATAGGAAGGGAAACTATGGAGGACTCGTCTCATCATTCATTTGACGAAATGAACTCTAACAGCTGAAACCAGACCACCTGAGAGTTCAAGTTCACAAACGACATTGTCTCTGATTTTCAGATTGTGACTTCGACATAATATGTCCCAGCCGCTGAAACCTAACTGCACTATCATCACATCATCACATCAACACATCCAACCTAACTATGATCATGAAATACTAGAAAGAGAAGTCTATATGAGATTAAGGATTCACATATCACATCCTAACCTCAAAGATAATTGAGTGGGAAGCTAGGATTTTGATTGGATCTTTTTCTTTTCTCTTCTTCTTCCTCTTTTCCCGCAGTAGATTCTTCTCTTCTCGCCTCGGCTTCGGCTTTAGCAAGGATTGGGCGTCCTCGATGGCGGTAGTTTCATGGATGGATGATGGTGGGTGTACGAGCATCGACAATCTCTCTCTATCTTGGACTTGGCGGCAAAGTGACAAAAACATAAAGAGATTTTAAACCCTAAATCTCTTTGTGTTTCTTTTGTATATGGTGACATGTTAGCCGTATTTTTAGAGGGAAATACATAATTACCCTTAATTTTAGGAGTGACATAGACTTCTAAAATGGGCTTTGGATATGAGATGTTACAAGATATTAAAAAAACATTTGATAATATATGTTATGTTAACATTTTCTATTAATTTGGAATAAGAGTGGGTCATAAAAGTTTCATAAAAATTCTTGTAACATCTCATATTCAAAGTTCATTTCAAAAATACATGTCATTCTTAAAATTGAGGGCAATTCTATCTTTTCCTCTAAAAACTTAGTTAACATGTTAGCATATATAAGAGAAACAAAAAGAGACTCAAGGTTTAAAAACTCTATATTTTTTGTTACTTTGCCAGCGAGTCCAAGATAGAGAGATTGTCACCACCCATACACCCGCCGTCTTCCATCCATAAAACTATCGACACCGAGGATGTCCAACCCTTGCTAAAACCAAAGCTGAGGCGATAAGGAGAGAATCCACCGCAGGAAGATGAGAAGAAAAAGAGAGAAGAAGAAGAGGCGGTCAAAATCCTAAGTTCCCACTCCATCATCTTTAAGGTTAGGATGCGATATGTGAATCCTTAGTTCTGTTTAGACCTCTCTTTCTAGTAGTTAATGATTATAGTCTAGATGTAATGTGTTGATGAGATAATGATGATGTTATGATGAAGTTAGGTTTAGTGGATGTGACAGATTATGTCGAAGGCTCTCAAACTTGTTTCGAGAGGTTGTGAACACGAACTCGACTGAAAGGAGATGAACAAGGTAATTTATTACTCATATAAAAGAGGGAACTCGACTGAAAGGAGAGGTCTCGACAGGCGACGAAAATGAGAGGTACTAACGTGAAACTATATTGTTTGTTTATCGGAAAAAAAGAGAAATGTAAGTTTGTAGTTTGTATTTTGTTTGCTCTAAATAAAGAAGGTATAGAGGTCAACGTCAATAAGTTGTTTGTTGTTTTTATTAGAATTTGTTGTTTTTATTAGAATCATTAAGTTGATTTTGTTACTTTTATTTTAGGTTGACCCGTAAAGATGAGTTCTTAAATGCATTGAGAAAGACGTATGGTCTATTCTACTTTTAATGATGTCGCTCTCTAAGATTGAGGTAGGCCCAAACCAAACCCCACAAACACTTTTGGGTATAGCTAACCAAACTCAAATTCCACAAACTAAAACGCAAACCAAACTCTCAAAGACTTTAGATAAAATATACCACAAAAGATAACTATTAGACTTTTCCCAGAGTAACAAACAAACAAAACATTAGTAGCTAATATCCCAAGAGTAAATAAACATTCTCCAAATTGTATGATAGCAATAAGAAATCCAGCATACAAGTTCGATACACTCATCATTAGCATTACAATATTGGTAAAACACCAAGTTTAAAAAACTAACTCATAGGAAGGAGATTAGAGAGGACTCAGTCTCATCATTCATTTGACAAAATGAACTCTAACGGCTGAAACCAGACCACCTGAGAGTTCAAGCTCACAAACCACATTGTCTCCGATTTTCACATTGTGCCTTCGACATAATTTGTCCCAGCCTCTGAAACAAGGATTGTTTCCATAGAACTTAAGCTTGGCTTCCTCTTTTTGCTCTCCGTGAAGAAGGTAGTAAATGGTGGAAGAATCTGGACCAAACTTCAAACCATACTTGGATATCGCTACTCGGCTCACATACTACTTGCACATACAATGAGAAACAAAGACAAACTCTTAGCTTTAAAGGAGCAGACATGAAATGAAAATGTATATGACTAGTAGAATCAAAACTGACCAGAACATCATTCCTTTTTGTAACAGTTTTCACAAAGAAAGGGTTATTGGGATTCAGGAGGTATCGTTCAGGGTTTTCGACAGCAGCACTAGCCCCATCCCGACTCCTGCCATTTGTTCCTCCCTTTGCTGAGAATTCCATCAAGACAGAAACAAAAAGAATCAAACTTTGGCTAAACAAGACAAGAAAAGTATTGAGTTTCAAAAGCATCAAGATGATTCTTTCGATCCTTACCAGAGGCAGGGGTTGTCTCTTGGTGAAAATTCTGCGGATTAGAATGAACCGGTTCAATCTCGGGTTCAACTTCAAGAGGAACAGTCATGATCTCGTCCCCATTACTCTTAAAGATTCTCACTTCAAGAAACATTGTCTTTTCGTGTGTCAAGAGCAAGCTATTATTAGGACTTAAAAGATTGTCATCAACAAACCCATTCCAATCTTCTTCAATCATAAACAAACCATTCTCGTCTCTCTGAAGCCAGAGTTGCCAAGAATTGCCCCAACGAACACTACACACCACTCTGTGCTCAAAAGCACCAGGCGTGCTTCTCACAAACTCTTCTGGAATCATTCTCTTCAAAAAAAAAAATCAAAATTCAGGAAAATTCACAAACAACAAACAAATAAACAATACAGACAAAAGCAAAATTGAGTTACCATGGATTGAGATTTCCAGTTTTCTCCTGGAGACAGAGACTTGAAGAAGCTAGGCTTACTCACATTTGCTTGAATCTTATCCGCGACAGTGATACTCTCAGGCAGCATCTTCTCTTCAAAGAACTGTAAAATCAGACGGATAGTAAAATCTGAAGAACACAAACAGTAAATACGTTATTTCACCTTTTTTTTATTTCACTTCTATAATATTACACAGCAGAGAAGATGAAAATGGTGACGAATGAGAGAGACAGAGAAGAAACAAGTTAGATTCGTACGGTCAAATGGGAAAAATATCTTATCTCAAAAAAATAAAAATAAAGAAAAAACGTAAAAAGCAAATAATTACGTTGTATTATCACGTCGTTGAAGAACAAGGATGTACCGCCGGAGCGTGAAGTTCACGCACCGTCACTGTCGCTGCCTGTGATCCTCTTATCCCCAACCTTTTATCTTTCTGCTAAGTAACTAATGAGAGTGACAGTTGTCATTTGTCAACTACCAAATTTTCGGACGTTTAACTCCGACGTGTGTAATTCAAGACATTATCACTGGGCCGGATACGGCCCATTATAAAGACTGGCCCATATTAATTGATTTGAAGTCTGAACTTTTTTTTAATTCAGACAACATTTTTTTTCTTTTATAATCACTTCAGTATTTTTTTATTGATATCAAAACTAAAACAGACAACATATGAAAACTGAAACAAAAAGCACTAAACTTAAAGGGTTTACAAAACGTAATGATATAAATTTGCATAATTGATCCTAAAAATTATGGTTATGCTTCATTGAAGAACATGGTCGCAAAAAGAAGAGGCTTGTTCAGGAGAATAATTGATTACAGGCAAAAGACTGGACCATAATTTGGTCGCGGTCACTTACTGCTTTCTATTCTGTAGTCAAGAATCGAATAGATATCGAAGCAGAGGAGCCACGACTGCTACACTTAAACTGTTTCCAAGCATTGCATATCTGCACATTAGAGTAGTTCATGAGTTTTTCTACAGTAGTCCACAACATTGGTCTGTTATAAGCACAGTTTTCATATTTTTGTGTTCAACTATTTCCACAAGTCAAACACAAAGTATAGAGAGAAATAAGGATAAAATTCTATATCAGAATAAAGACGGTGCCTCTGTTATACTTGGATGCACATAGGCTATATAGACACTAGCAATTTTCTGTTTGATGGTTTTACAGTATGAAAGAGGGTACCTCTGTCGAAGGCTTATGTGCTTGGGGAACTCAAAATCTTCAGGGAATGAGTGAAAGTTAGCTACCTAATCAAACAAAAACTGAGCATCATCTTTCACTCAAATAAAGCTGATCCCATCTTTTCATAGAGGCAGTGGTAGTTAAAATAAAGGCATGTGCTTAACCTCTCTTGGGGTGAAGTATCTAAGCCATTGCTCCTTCAAACAAGATTCCTTTCCCTTGATTTTCGGCTGCGTGATCACATATTCACGATAAGTATTTCTCTGCACTTCGCATATACAGGAACATAATATAGTATACTCGGTGGAAGAACATACCTGAACAGTTGCCAAGAGGGAACCAGTGCCCTTCACATATCGATAATAACTCTTTGTGAAACAACAACATCTCTTTGAATCAGGGTAAACAATGTCTAGTAACAGCTCAGGAAACATAAATAGATGGATGATCGATTTCATATGAGCAGGAACAAGCGTCCCATAAAACGGTATATTTAAAAAAAAAAAAAAGAAGATGAAATTGTAAAAGGATACCCATTGCGTTTCCCCATCTCTCTATCAAACTTACTGGTACTAGATATTGATGTATAGAGTCTGGGACAGAATCGTCTTCTTGTCCATGGCAATCCTTGGACCCATTCTCAGAGTCATCAAAACTACTTGGCTCGCCATCAATTTGTGCTGTTGACTCGAGAAACTTCTCTACTGGTTCGCAAAACTGAAGTAAATTATCCAATCCCTCTTCTGCTTCACATTTTCCAAACTCCACTTGATCATCACGCCCATATAACGGGCCTGGAGACCAGAGTAGTTTGTTTTTAGTATGTTGGGATTGAAATGACTGTGGCTTTCTTTTAGCCTACAAAAGTAACCAAATGAATCAAATGATTTCAATGTTTGTGAGATGTTATAACTAATTTCAATTGTAGAAAGAGCCATGAAAAACAAAGGGACACATAGATGCGTCAAATGCATTAAATAAATCACAAGAGCAAAGAGAAAGTACCAGACAAAAATAACGTGGTCTTGAATACGGCACACCAAACTGCAACGGACTCAAAATAAATTCTTGTGTGACATAATTTGATTTCGTTAATGTATCACTCATTTCCATATGGGTATCTGAAGTCTGCACCAATAAACACCACCAATTAGTGAAACAAAAATATCGAGAATTCAAAGACGGTGATCAAGAACAAGTACATATGATTGCTTCAGACAAACACATACCTCAAATCCAACAACATTCTCTACAAACAACATCTGTGGAGGCTTAGATAAATGCGGTATAAGCTCGAGAATCCTGAGAAACGAAAATGCCCGAGCATCACCAGAATGTTTCTGAAGGCCTAACCAAAAAAACTACATTAGTCTTCAACACATCCGCTAAAGAAAAATCGAGTCATACGATATTAAACGAAAACGATGAATCACCTTGTCGAGTATAAGGTTGACAAGGAGGAGAAAGAAGCCAAGCATCTGCATTATACTTATCTAAGTCAGTAACAGTGAGGCTCTGAATATTTCCCTATGAAACAAAAACAGAACAATAACAAAAATTTAGTAAACTAGAACAAGTCATAGCCTAAGTTACACAACTAGCATCATACTCTATAAGCATTAAGCTGCCAAAGAGAATAAATCATTTCAATCTGAGATTTTCTAGGGTTCTAAATCGAATTGTATAGTTGCTCTTTAGTTCTTCTTCTACATTGAGATTGAAATTAACAGAAATGAGAAACAAGAAGAAACCTGATAGGGACGATGTTTGAAATTATGCTGATAAACATCATTGGCTGAATCATTGATTTCAAATGCTTCTACTACTTCTGCGACGACGCCGGACGATATTAAAGAGTATCTCTAAGAGCAAAGGGAAAGAAACAGGAATTAGGGATTCAGAAAGAGATTAAATTACACTAAAATTATAAAATTAGAAGTGAAAGAGTGTTACCATTCCACCGATTCCACTGTAGAACTCAAGAACTCGCCATGGCTTCTTCTCATCGATTCTGTGTAAGTCTTCGTCCGCCATGGCTTCTCCGCTGCTTTTTTTTTTTTTTTTTTTTTTCTGCTTCTTCCGTTTTGGTTTTTTTGGTTAGGTAATTTAAAACTTAAAAGTTTTATTATTTGGTTTACTAGTAAGAACCATACCACCTTTGTTCGGTTTACCATGGTTTGAATTTCTTGTCGTTTTCTTTTATCAAAAATCATACGTAAATAAAAAGGAGAGTTTGTAAGAAAACACTAATTGCAAACAACTCTCAACTTACAAAAATGAAAAATGTAAGACAACCCTTTAACCAACAATGGTGGAGGTAAAGGGTAGAGTGAGACTCAGTGCATTTGGGAAGTTTGTAAAAGAGCTTCCGTTGTCTCGAAGCCGTGTCTTAATGGTATTCAAAGTTTACTACTTGCATTATCTTTGTAGAAGAGCATTAGCATTAGATTCAATCTCTTCTTTGTTACCACTACTAGTACGACCATTGAAAGATCCACTATCTCATCATCTCAATATTGCAAGTCGTTTCTTTTTTCGCTGCTTTTTTCTTTTCTGCTTCTTCCGTTAATTTGGGAGTTTTTTTTTTTTTGGGTTTAGGTAATTTAAAACTTTTTATTTATTTTATTATTTGGTTTATCAGTAAGAACCATACTACCTTTGTTCGGTTTACTATGGTTTGAATTTCTTGTCATTTTCTTTTATCAGAAATCATACGTAAATAAAAACGAAAGTTTGTAACTTGTAAGAAAACACCAATTGCAAACAACTCTCAACTTACAAAAGTGTAAGACAATCCTTTAGCCAATATGCAATATAAGATTAG
Source organism: Cardamine occulta (assembly GCA_028015245.1). Classification (NCBI taxonomy): domain Eukaryota; kingdom Viridiplantae; phylum Streptophyta; class Magnoliopsida; order Brassicales; family Brassicaceae; genus Cardamine; species Cardamine occulta. Next base: position 9,489,289 of record CM051385.1, read on the forward strand.
ACAGAATGTATTGCTCTCGTAAAATACTATCAATGTTTCTATTTTACCATGTAAAAAGGTCATGCTATAAAAGGGACAATTTTGAATATGTGAGAAGTTTTGCCATTCATGTGAGAAGTTTACTTATGTTTTGCTTAATTATTCACTTATTTAAGAACTTTTAATTTCTGTCTTTGATCATGTATTTCTTAATTTTACTTATGTTTTGCTTAATTTTTTTTTGTTATTTCACAAGTTAGATTTGAAGGCAAACTTATCCTGTGGACAAGTGAGCATATGCATAGTGACGATTAATACAGAATATATTGCTCTCACAAAAATGTAAAGAGGTCATGTTATAAAAAGGACAATTTTACCATGTAAAGGGGTCATGCTATAAAAAGGACAATTTTGAATTATTTCTATATATTTTTACCATTCATGTGAGAAGTTGATGGGTAAATAAACCAAGGTTCACCCATTCATGACAATCTAACTTTTTTTAATTAGGAGGATTGTCCTTTAAATAGCTTATGATCTTTCTTTTTTTTTCATTTTTCATTTTTCCTATATCACATCGGAACTCTTTTCATTTCGTCCAAGCATTCTCTCTCACGGAGGTTCTCTCTAAAATGAACTTTTGAATCTCTTGCCTTCTCGCCATAATTTCATTTTTCTTAATTTGTGTGAAAAATATTATAATGATATTTTTTCAAAAACAGAGGGAGTATTTTTTATTTTTGCTTAATTTTTTCTTAATATTTGCTTATTTTTTTCAATCATTTTCTATTTCCCTTTATTAAAGTTACATTCTCTACAACAATTTTTAAAAGGTAAAAAGCCTACAATGAAAATGCTACCAATTAGCCTATTTAATTGTAAAAAGAAAATGATGATCAGTCCAATTCCAGCCAAGTAAATAGAGATATAAATTAAAGGTTCTTAAATAAGTGAATAAGAGCAGCTCCAATGAGGGAAGTTCTTAAATAAGGGTTCTAAAAATTTTTAGAACCTCTCCCTTAGAACCCCACATATTTGTGTGTTAATTTTTAGAACCCATATCTAAAAGTTCTTATTTAAAATTTTCTCTCTCTTCTTTTAAGAATTTCTCTAATATTTATCTATTATATGTGATTATAAATTTTTAAGAATCCCTCCTCTAAGAACCTCCATTGGAGATGGTCTAAGGGCTCAGTGACTCGTCTGACAAAACAAAAATTTACGGAGGATAAAATTAACTGAATGAACCTTTTAAAAAAAAAAAAATTTGTGAATCTTTTTGAAGGAGTGATTGGTTTGACTATGGTAATATTCTATATGCATATGATTTTTAACCAATCAAAAATTACTTTAATAACATCGAACTTCTTCTCCACTTCAGTCACCAACTTCCAAGGTTTGTTGCTTATTCTTCATCAATTTGAATCCTTTGGTTCTGTTGTTTTTGAACTATTTCTTTTTTCATGCCAAAACAGAACCAAACTTTTTCCTACTTCAAGAGCTTTTTCATCTACATTTTTGTTGCAGATAGGATTCTCACAAATAACATAACATGCCAAAACAGAACCAACCTTTTTTTCCTTTTCAGCGGTTTTTGAACTATTTCTTAATCAAGTTTTGCTTATTCTTCATAAACTAAGATTCTGCACTTAGTTTCTTTATTTATTTATGCAGATGGGTTCGTCGTACGAACCGAAAGTTTCCATTCGATTTTCTAACGGAGTCCTATATTTCTTTCTATTTTTTTTTTTTGGATAAAAGATTTTCTATTGAAATGCAAGTGAAAATACGAAGCTATGACTTGTTTAGTCATGCAAGTGAACATACAAAACTATGACTTGTTTAGTCCTATATTTCTTTCTTTTGATATTATTGATTCTAACCTTTTTTGTTGCAATGATTTACTGGTTTCTCATAAGGCACAAGGAACGTGGCAATCCATGAGTGTCTCCCGCGCCTGTTATAGATTTCTTTCCTGATTGAACAGAAATTTTGCATGTGTTTTTAATACAAAGAAACTGAAAACAGGATAAAACCAAACTAAAAACACCACATAAAAAGACATAATACATCCACCTTAGGACAAATAAACAATAAACGAATATTTTAAACAATTAAAGAAAATAAAAAAAAGATCGAAAAAATTAAGTAAATTATAAGAAAATATTAAGCAAAACCTAAGCAAAAGTAAAAAAATACATGATCAAAGATAGAAATTATTGGGATTTTGGTTTTAATTAGAAACCCAAATTATTGGGATTTTGGTTTTTCTTTGAAAATTTGTGAAAAATGAAAAAACTAGATTTCCTATTTTATTTTTAGAAACTACTTTAAAAAAAACTTGATAGTATATGTGAGGTAGATAGTTGATTTACAATAAAACTGATCGATTTAGAATCAGAAAGTATTGGTTTTTTTTTGAAAATTTGTGAAAAATGAAAAAAACTAGATTTCCTGTTTTATTTTTAGAAACTACTTAAAAAAAAACTTGATAGTGTACTTTGATAGTGTATGTGAGGTAGATAGTTGATTTACAATAAAATTGATCGATTTAGAATCAGAAAGTATGGGTTTCATGTTTGAGCTCTTGGGACTAACTAGTCAGAGATTTATTTGTTAGACTACAATCTACTTGTTCAGTTAGAAATTATTCTTGATGAGGTTTTGTTTTAAGTGTTAGTGGTTGAGTCTAGGATCTGTCCAACTCCAAACGATCGAGTGTTTTGAATCGCATCTTGAGAAGCAGATTCAATTTAGCCTAAGAACATTTCTCACACCATCATATTATTTGAGCTTTTCTTATGTTTAAATATGATTTAATTAGTTCGACAAAAAAATTGATTTAGTTCAACTATAATTATTTGGTCTCTATTTTCTTTTGTCAAATATTTATTTGGTTTCTCTTATGATTTGGTTCTTAATATACAGTTTACTTAACTCTACGAATTATTAATAATCTTGGCAATTGATCGTACGAAAACTTAAATGAATAACGTATGTGGAAAAAAAAAAAAGCACTACAAGAAAACAGTGTTAAACAAACGGATAATTCTGTCGAAAATTCGTCAGAAACGGATGAAATTAGCCATCTGTTCTAGAGCGTCGGAAACACGTCATAATTTCTTACGGATTTCTGACAGATTCTGATGGACTATTTTCTAAAGGATTTTCAGCATGTTAGTTTCAGACGGATTTTTGACGGATTTATTATTTTTTTTTATTTTAACTAATAATATTATATTTAATTTAATTTAATTTAATTTAATTGTAATTAAATTAAATTAATTTCGATTTAATTAATATATATATATATATAATTATTTTCAAATGGAATCTAAATTAAAATTTGAAATTAAAATTAAATTTAAAATTTAAAATTATAATTAAAATTGAAATATTCAAAAAATATATAAATATTATTCAAAAATAATTAATAAACATAAATTTTAGTTTCGAGCCACTGGGAACTCAGTCATCAAATCTTCCATTTTATTGGTCGCTTCCATATGTTGTTTCTACCCTTCATTGTATATATCCTAAATGCATGAAACCCCTAAAAAATATAATTCATAAATTTGACAAATTAAAAACAAATTTCTAAATATCCAAAAAGAAACAATAAATTCATACAACATCATAAGAACTCAAAATAAATATTAATTTCATAATTAAAAATGTAATTGTTATCATCAATTTCTACGATATCATTTTCACTCCAAATAAAATTCTAAAATAATTATTAATTTATAACAATCAAAATGATCCAAATAAAACATCAAAAATCTATAAAAACTCTAAAATTTTCCAAAATTCACAAAACCCCAAAATTTTCATAAAACATTTCAAATCAAAATCTAATTTCTCAAATCAAACATTCCAAATCAAAATCTAATATATTTATTTATTTATTTTAATGAAATTTTTTGACAGATTTTCAACGGATCAAAAAAAATTCACTGGAAATCCGTCAAAAATCTGTCGAAAATCCATCATTTTTCTGTGTGAAATTTCTGATTGAAATTCAGTCGAAAAATCCTGTCAGTCTTGCGGCTGCATTCTTGTAGTGTAGACATATAAAAGTTTGGAGAATGGGAAATATTAAGTGATGCATGTAAGCATTTCTCAAAGAGAATGGAATTAGATTCTCTCTTTTCTTTTGTGTTCGTCAGTTTTTCTTTACCATTCTCCAAGACAATATGGTGGGTTTATTAATTATTAGTGATGATTCTTATATATTCTCTCCTTCCCATTTTGTGTTTCCTTTTTCTCTATAATGATTCTTTTTATATATTCTTCTTTAAGTTACCCATTATTTTTTCTTCAATTTCGAGTTAGCTTTTACGGCGACTTATGGATAAGGCATAAATAGGCTCGGAGCCATGGACGGAGTCTTGGACAGATCGTGAATATGTTATCACCATAACCTATATTTTAGTGAACGAGTATTAGTTTGTACAGCTTTAAGCCACGGACACCTTCGTCCACATTGTTGCAAATAAATACTTATTTAAATTTAGTTATAATATTTTCAGTATTTATATAAATAAACTATACTGTTCCACATATATCTTTTACTGTGCTTTTTTCGTCTTATTATCTTATGTCTGACTCCACTTTACAGAGACATTTATACCACAAGGAAAAGAGTGACTTGACGGTAAAAAAGAGATTGCAGTGTCTCATAAGCGACAAATTATAACTATTGTATGCGTCCCTGTAATATAGTAAGAAAACAACATATTTTTTTTTTAAAGTAAATGAAACTGTCTTTTTTTTTTTTTTTTTTTTTTTTTTAAAGAAATGAAACTGTCTTGTAGCAGAACAAATCAAAATGACACAAAGATGGTCAAGATTCGAACCTCGAAGACTTTTACTTCCCATTCAATGATTCTTTCTTTATTTTCATTATTTTTTCTTAAGTTTTGTTTGAGAATGAGGAATATTAAGTTCTGGTGGATATTAGGATATACAACATGAATATTTCATTTCGATATAATTGGAACATTAAATTTAATTTCCGCGGTTAAGGAGAACATATACGTTCCTTGAAACTGTTGCCATGCAACTTTTGCTTTAACAGTGTCAGAGTTTTATTTTTTCTTGTTTCGTCCTTTTTACTTCTGACGCGCACGAGAGCATATTATACACCCATGTACCTCCATCAATAGCTAATAGCCTAATAGCTGTGTTTTTTTTTTTGTAAGTAGCTATGTGTGTTTATATCTATAGAAATATAAATGTATCATGTATGAACAAATTAGTAACCAAAATAAAATGTATGTATAAAAAATTTCAATCTGAGAATTTTTTGCCTCGTATGTCATTTTATAGCTTTATGTATATCAACTAAATATTTGTTTCATATTGTCAAATACTATAATAGAGAACCAACTATGTAACATATTAAGTTAATTTTTATAATATTATAAACACTTCTCCACTACTGGTAAACCACATAGGTCATCTGAGACGTCATATACATACTTAGTCAATGCATTTTAAAACACATTTGTCAATCCTAATTTGTTAAGCATAAGATTAGTTCTAACTAATTTTCTATTTATTATATATACAAAATTTATATAGCTATTTTAAAAAAAAAAGTAATTAAAATTGGATATAGACCCAAAAATTCCGGATATCCTATGTTTTGGATTTTGGATCCGAATACTTTTTGTAATTTTTCACATACACGAAAGTATTGAACGATGTATTAATTTTCCCAAACACAGAGACCACTAAGTCGAGAGGTTGATGAACTACTTACGCCTCAGCTTTAGCTGTCTTGTCGTTAATTCAATCAATATGCATATACGAGGTGGGGTCCCGAAAAGGTCGGAAAATCCTTTTTTCTTTCAGTTTATTCAGTGAATTTTGGTGAAATATTCGTTTTGTCTTATAGCGAGGCTCCACCTGTTAGTCAAAAACTATATAGTACCAGCTCTAGTTTAGTTCTTCATTATCGATTCAAGTGGGTTTAGCCAAAGACATGTATATGGGTTTATGTATACATTGCAAAGCAAGAGTCATATGAGATTAGTGTTTATTCTCATCTTGAGTTGTGAATATGCAAACTTTAGATTTCCAACAACAAACCAATTATGCAAACTTTGGATTGTAATTAATAATTGGTTTTTTTGTAAGAACCCCTAAACTTTTGTGTCTTTAGTACTTCTCTTCGACTATGGGACTAGTTTTTGGAACTCTACTTCTCACTATACGTAATATAGGAGAATTTTGATTATAAACTTCAATTTAAACGTTTTCCACATACGCACACTGTCTGATTTGAATCTCATTAATCAGTACAAACTCTTTTGCTACACGTCCCGGTCATCAATTTTAAAACATTTACCTGTCTAAAAAGTGAGTACATTGATTCATACGCAAATATCTGTCAAGTATATGAAAAAAGAAACTGTTATATATTGAACTTAACAATATGTATTAGCTTTTGTGAAGCAGAAGCACAACGAAAACGGCTGATATCCAAAGCTTTAATTAACCTTGTGCTTTCTTTCTTCTTTTTTGTTGGTTTAAAAATAATAGTGGGTCTAAAAACGATAGAAAATTTTGAAGTCCTCGATATATATAAATAGATAATTTTGTTTCTTTTGGGAAAAACGTAGTTTACGGATAAACCCAACGTTAAAGGAGATGCATTAAAGCTGAAGCAAATAAGAAAGTGAAAACCAATTGAAACCCTAATTTAACTTCAAAAAATGTTCCCGGTTGTTAAAGGAAGAGCCTTTTGCTTTGCCGATATAAATATATGGAGAAAGTCCAAACATCACCTTCATATGCTCTAACACCAAATCTTACATCTTCTTCTATACTCACTTCAACTTTCCTTTTCGTTTCCAGTTAACATCCCAAGGTAACTCTTAACAAACACTATAGGTTACATTTGTATATATATATATGTCTTTTATTTTGTGTAAATATATATACTTAACTTTTTCTATGGGGCCGTAGAAGAAGATGAATAGGCCAGGAGATTGGAACTGCAGATCGTGTAGCCACCTTAACTTCCAGAGGAGGGATTCTTGCCAACGTTGCCGAGAACCAAAACCGGGCAGCATGATCAGTACTGACTTACTCAGGAGTTTTGGTGGCCGCCCAGTCGGTAGCTCCTTTGGTTTCAACACTGGTCCCGATGTGAGACCCGGTGATTGGTACTGCAGCCTTGGGAACTGCGGGACCCACAATTTCGCCAACAGGTCCAGTTGTTTCAAGTGTGGTGCAGCCAAAAATGAGTCTTCCTTCTCGGCTTCTGCTGCAGCCACTGGGTTTATAGACATGAGTGATGGTCCAAGACGGGGTCTTTTTGGTGTTGGCAGCAGCAGCAGTGGTGGTGGTGGCGGCATGGGCCGTTCTCCTTGGAAATCTGGAGATTGGTTTTGTTCAAGGTACATACTTTTTTAATACAACAGAAAGAACCAAACCAAATCTCTACATTAATTAAAATGTTTTATTCTGTTTTCTTTTGTTATAAAAATGTTTTTTTTTTATTCATGTGCATGGCTCATGAAATGTACATGAGCTTCTTCATCACGCACCCACGTGATTTCTATAACTCATGCATGCAGGCCTACGCGTTTAGATTATTATTAATTAATATACACATGCATGCACATATGTGTGAATATATATATATATATATATATGTATAAGCATTTGTAGAAACTGATTTGGGGTTGTATACATGTGTATATATAGGTCAGGCTGCAACGAACATAACTTCGCGAGTAGGTCAGAGTGCTTCAGGTGTAACGCACCAAAAGAACCAGCCACCGAACCACCCTATTAGTCCTACCTTTCTTCATCATATCCAAGTACATTTCATTTCAACAACGTACAGTTTAAAATTTCTAGCCATTTAACAACAACAAAAAAATTAAAATTTCTAGTCACAAAAGTTACAATGATAATTAAGGGTATGCAAATATCCCACATCAAATACGAGAAGAATAAATCAAAATCTTATCAGAAGTAAAACATTAAACTAGCTTTTTTGGTGAGTTCTACACAAATATCTTTGTGAATTTGGTTTGTACCAACTCCTATTGTGGAGCTCTATAATATCCTAATATAAGAGTTTATATGCTAGTGTGATACAGACTAACAACAGTGCTTTAACATATTTTTTGAAATTTTCATATTGGATTCAGGAAGCATTAGAGAAGAGACAACTAGCTAGTGATGAAGTACCGAAGCACCTCACCCTTTATATCGTATTTTCTTTTTTTTTTTAACTTTGACTTGACTCGTTTTATATATCGTAGGGCCCTTGTCTGGTTATGTTACAATGTAAGCAAAGAGAATTTTCGGAAGGGTTTTGTTCTGATGTTGTTGGTCTCTTGCATGAACGGTTTTTATTTTATTTTTAATGTATTTTATAAATTAATTTGTTGCCTTCTTATTCCGCAATCACGATTCTTGTCTGAGTTTGAAGCACTTAATGAGTTGTTGATCGTACGAAACGCTGAGATTTTCTGTTTCTGTGGCAGCAAATCCGATCCAAATTGCATGCAGATATTGTTATGAAATTTTCTTAATATAAAATTGAGTAGGAATAGAAATTTACGCTAAACCAACCAGAAATTAACTATAGTAAGTGTTTGAAATGGATACATGCATGGACCACTAGCATGCAGCAAAACCTTTTGTTCAATCCAATGCCTCAAAAAAAGGCGTGAATAATAATGAAATTTGAAAATTTTAAAGGTGGATCAAGATTAAACATCTATAATAGTTATGCAGTCCTATTATGATGTGGCTTGAGGATAAAAGCTGACCAAGTTCTTTTCTTTTGTGGTAACGTAAATGATGCAAATTCTAATTAATTGAAAAGACGACGGGTTTTAACGTTTACTTAAGATTGAAAATTCTTTTTACGTTATGACCGTCTTCTAATACTACAGTTCAGAAACTTTCAAATCGTATAAGCATCTGCATCATGATTAGAAATTAAAAAAAAAATGTATTTCCATTGAAAAACATGTAAGAACAAATCTGATGATGAACCCCTATGCAATATTTGGCACCCATCATTTTCCATGTTTACACATAAGTTCAACTTTTAGTTTTTCTTAAACATTCAAACAAAATTTGTCGATTAATTTAACTGACTGATACAATTCTATTTGGAAAATATTGTTTTAATTACTTATAACATGAAAATTAGTCAAAATTTGATAATTTTTATACCCACACCAAACTTTTTATATTTTCTTTATATTCAAATTATTCCACACTATTTGTTTCGGCAATTCTGTATTCCACACTTATTCCATATTTACATTTGATCCGTTCAATCTTCTTGTTCTCTACTGCTCGTTCTACAATCATTCGGAATATTTATATAGTTAGTTTTAGCAAGCGTTAGTACGTGTCCACACACACGTTGAATTTTGCATAGGATTCTCCATTCATTGACCTTGTGGAGGTTTAGTTAATATTATCATCAACGGGTCAACAAAAGAAGACAACTAGTCTTTAATGTCTGCTACTATAATCCATTGCTTGGCTTTTATTTTTCGTTAAAGGGTTACAACAATTGGCTTTTACTAAAGAATCTTTCGTTTTTTCCCCACTTTTATGTTAATTCATCATTTTATTCTTCTTTGGTTTTAGTGAAGTGAAAGTACGTCTTAGGTATGATGATGGACATGTATCATATATGGTGAACGTCTTCCCACTTTGAATTCCAAAACCATCAATGATTAGATTCGATTTGGATGTATATATTCTAGTATTTATCGCATTGCATCCATACTTCAACCCTTTGATTTGTAGTAAATAAATACAATTTAAAAAGACCAGTCGGACAGAACATATACAATGTTGTAAATTGTGACTTGTGACTGTATAATATAGTTATCTGAAGTATGCCCATGTGTCCAAGGTGCAAAAGCATATAGCCCATTTTTTAAAACCAAATTGTAGTATATTTTTTAATTTAGGATCCAAATGTAAGAATATTTCCATTAATGTGGCCGATGATGTATTAACAGTTCAATAATTAAAGTTCAAGTTCATATTAAAGTCTATAGTTCTAATACATTAAAGTCGATACCGTGATGGATCGGCCTCGGTTACGAAGTGTTAAAATTGGGTATATTGATAACCTTCTCCCCTTACCTAATATATGATAAAGTAAAGTTCTCATTAAGATATACATATATATATATATATATGTATAATATAAAGTTGTAATTAAAAGGTGTCATCTTCATAACTCTTCATTAAGTATAAATAGAAGTAGTTATGGATTAGAAAAGTGTGTGAAAAACATAAGAGAATTACAACAAGAAAAGATAGAGAATTGAAAGAGAAAAAACAGGATTCTCTCCATCAAAGAATCCACTCAAAGAAAGGGTTAAGGAAAGAAGAAATCAAGAGATCAAAGATCATCTGCACAAGGGATTCATGTCTGCAGATAACGGTTAGTGATGTTCTTCTTCATGTCTTTTTGTTTAAGTGTTTCATCAATCTATTAAGGCATAATTGTTGAATCAAATGTTCTAGAAATGCTCTTGGGCAGATTTCATATTGAAAATCATCAAGGATATAATTTACACCAAACTCTAAAAACTTAGTGATTTATTATCCTCCGTCAACACAATCTATTCTTTAAACCAAATTTTAGTACTGTTTTACAACATCTATTTACAAGGGTCATGAACTCATGATAGATGTGGGCATCTTTTCTTTTATAGCTCTTTAATCATAGTTTAATGCCAATCCATGTTAATTAAAAACTTATATTTGTAAATAAGTGATATAAAGTAAATTCTTATATGACTTAGTGTTTCTTTTCATGAGCATATGAGAGAGACCCGTCGATGACCAATCTAAGTTAAGTGCACATCACTTGTTAAACAAATAATAAATCTTACTGTTAAAGTCAATTTCTATAACAAAAGCTATGGCAAAGATAACTTTTTATCAATTTCAAAAACACCCTAAAATTTGTTTTTAGTAATTTTGGAAAAATTGAAATAACTTTTTAAAAAGTTTTAAAATTTCTCTTTAACGCACATAAAAAAAGCAAGCATGTTCATCTTTCTAAGCCCTTTTTTCCTTAGCCCTTCTTTCTTTTGTTTTTGTGTTGTTTCAACTTTTTCACATTCCTCCTACTAATTTCTATCTTTGTGCAAAGCACACAGTTGACATGGATGGAGCGAGAATGCATGTATTGTCAATAGTTTTGATGAAAACACATTTTTCTTTTAAGGGTATGCTAGTAGAATACTACCATAAAAATTGAAGCCTCAACACGAGCTTTATTTTCCAATTAAATGCAATATGCATGTTTGAATTCAAATGATGATACATGAACAATATATAATCGTACAAAGCTTTACATGAGTTTATGATCAAGGTATTTGTTTACCATTTTAAGATCTTAATTACTGTTTCAGACTTAAAATTCATATATTTTTATATAAAAGGATCTAACCATTATCAAAAACTGTATTTTCTTTTATAAAATGAAAAATTTATCACTCAATAGATAAAAACTAAAAATTTGGAGGAAAGACAAGTTAGACAAAAATACCTTTAAAACTTTTAACGCATACAAACCATTAAAAATGATTCTCTATATAGTTTTGATTAAAGACTAATCATAAATTAACATTATAGTTGTGTAAACAAAAAATAAAAAGATTTAACTGATTTATGACATTTTAATAATTAAATGAGGGACAACAATCGTAGTTTTTCTTACTATGATTTTAATAACTATTGGTTTGTTAGCATATATACTTTCATAGGTGAGAATCTGCAAGCGGATAGACTTTTCAATGGTGAGAATATGCGGGTTAGACAAGCGGGTTAAATAAAAACTAAAAATTTGGAGGAAAGACAAGTTAGACAAAAATACCTTTAAAAATTTTAACGCATACAAACTATTAAAAGTGATTCTCTATATAGATTTGGTTTGAGACTAATAATAAATTAACATCAGTTGTGTAAACTAAAAATATAAGGATTTAACTGATTTATGACATTTTAATAATTAAATGAGAGACAACAGTCGTTTTTTCACTGCGATTTTAATAATTATTGGTTTGTTAGCATATATACTTTCATAGGTGAGAATCTGCAAATGGATAGACTTTTCAATGGTGAGAATCTGCGGGTTGATACATTTTCGATAGCTAAGAATCTGCAAGCAGATACACTTCCGATAGCTGAGCATCTGCAAGCGGATATACTTTCGGGTTCACCACTTATTTTGTTTATAAAAAACAATAAAATAATCAAATTAAAGCCCAACTCAAACAATCGATAAATATTTTTTACTGATAAAAGTATTCATCACCTTTATCATATTGTGAACTCGTTTGTCTCCTTCATTATCATTTATCAATGTTCTATGGAATATTTATCCACGTCCATGCTTATGAAAGAGGATACTTCATATCCATGTGCATTTTGAAAAAATCTATCTTGATTTATAGCTTGCGTGAGCATTAAAATTAATGTGCCAATCACATTTGTATATGTGGCAGTAGGCAGCGGAGCAACAACTATTAGTCAGCGTAATTCTATAATGTGTTGTCCCATCTTTATCTAGGTTTTTGTTTCGAAAAATGTGGTTAGTTTTTGTTTATCCAAATATTTGCAACTTTTGTGCAAAATTAAGGTTCTTTGTTTCATGTAATTCAGTTGCCTTGCATTTTATTTATGAAGTTGGATATTAAAATGTTTTTTTTTGGAGCAATTATCTATATCTTATTGAAGTGGCTGACAAAATAAAAATCATCAAAATGGCAAAAGTATTCAAAAATAAAGATTAGTATGGATTTTAGGTTAGAGATGTTTCGGTTATAGGGAAAAAAAAAAGTTAACACTACAGTTAAACCTCTATAAATTTATAACATTGGGACCAATGTATTTTACGAAATTTTATTAATTTATAGTGATTATTAATTTATAGAGATGATATTTGAGGCAAAATATCAATTTGGGACGGTTGTTGACGCGGCAAGAGAGAAACAGAGCCATCATTGATTTGAGCGTTGATGTCATCTATAGTGTCATCTTTGCAGAACACAATTGATCGGTGAACAGAATGAATTGAAAAGAGGAGGATCGGAAAACGAAAACGACGGAGGTTGATCGGAGCAATTAGGGTTTTACGTGGAAAAGGTGAAAGAGTAAAAAACAAATCGACGCGGTTGAAGAAATAGGGGTTTTTTTTTAATCCGCTTAAGTCTTTCATTTAACGGGCTAAACTAAAAATATTTTATTTTTGCTATGTTGCCTAAATTCTTTTATTTTAGAAAGTAAATTTAATTATTCATCATTTCATTGAAAGAAATTCATAATCCAAAATTGAACATACCAAAAACACAAAGATACAAAATTATATTTGGTATTTTCACTATTTTCAGCTTCTTCTTTTTTTCCTTTTGTTAAAAGGTTTTCGTAGCTCACTACTAAAGGACTAATCACTCCATCTAAAAACACTAGTTTATTCTTGAGTTCTCTAACTGTAACAAGAATCATCAATATCGAGAATGCTAGGTTGTATTAATAACGAATTTACGATTTTAATTTTAAACAACACTTTATAGTTTGTTAGGTTTTTAGGTGAAATGATATATAGGTTTGGACTTATTTTCCTATTTTCCCTTCAAATGATGCTAAGGGTAGTAGTTTTAGTGTTTGTAGCTTTTTTTTTTAATTCAATTTCATGAATCAAACCTATAAATTTTTTATGAAAATATTATAGTTTACTTATCTTTATTTTAACTAATAGTTTCCTTATAGATAATCATTTAACCCACTTTTAAGCACATAAAGACACTAACCTAGAGACCAAGACCGGTGATAGCCGTGAGAGTGAAACTGATCCTGCAACTAAATATGCGGTTTGAAACATGAACGAATTATAAGCCAAGTTTTCCACTTGCGTTTTTGTTGATGATGCTATTAGTAATTAATTTTTTTAATAATGCTTACTTTTTAGTGATAAATATCTAATCACTCGAGTCAATAAACTCATTTCAAAAAGTAAAATTAGGTAATAAAGTCAATTTCACCACTAAAAGTTTGGAGAATAATAATAACAATAGTTAGACCACTTTTCGGTTTGTCCTCGTATTTTACACTCCATGTACTGTATATATAAAATTATGGAACAATACTGAAATTTGAAAAGCCTTAACTATAATATTCATAGAACCTAACACATATTAATTTTATATTAATAAACCTATATATTTTCTACACTCTACTATTAGAGCATCCACATCGGAGACACCCACATGGATATTTTCCGATTTTTTTTTAAATATTATATTTATTAATATTTTATTATCGCGACGAATCACACCGCGACATGTGGCAAAAACGGGAAAGATCCGGTATCTTCGAAAAGACACAGAAAAGCTGGTGTCGTGTAGATTAGTTCACAAAATCACGACATGTGGCGATCCTCATTTAAAGACTCCACCAATGTAGATGGTCTTAGAGCACTTCCATCGCCAAGAGACTCTAGCAAGTCTCATAAAAATTAAAAATTAATGTTTTAATTTAATAAAAGAAATTGACAAATAGAAAAGAGATATGTGTAAGATGGTATCTTACAGTATTAGCAAAGATTCTCAAAGGAGATACGGTTCTCCTTCTCTCTCACACACACTGTTCCTATTTTTTTACTATTATTTTATTTTAAGATACCCATTAAGAGACCTTCATTGGATGTGATCTTACTATCGACACCTATAATTAGAGTATATAGATCGAGTTTCATGTTGGTTTGTATGGTTATGTTCGGTTTAGCTTGTTATCATATATTGTTTATCATCTCCTCTTGTATTTAAGCTTCCTGTTATACACTTTTTACGTTAATGAAGGTTTTCTCAATCTCTCCATGTTTCTCTGTTGCAAACTCTTCCATGGAGAAATCTGAAAACGTAAACATATATATGCTGATATGCATGCATATCTAAGAAATAACCATCTCTCTAGCTCGTAAGACTTATGGAAACTCTCAACGTCGATCGTGCAGATACTGTCTCCTCGGGACAGGAACATCGAGCTACCAAATCAGACACCGACATGCCTTCGATCTCCGGCGGTAGAGACTTCCTCCGGCAGTTTACGGTCGAGTCAAAGAAGTTGTAGTGGCTCGCGGGCCCCGCGATATTCACATCCTTCTGTCAGTATTCTCTAGGCGCCGTCACGCAGATCCTAGCCGGACACGTCGACACGCTGGCTCAAGCTGCCGTCTCCATACAGAACTCCGTTATCTCCGGCTTCTCTGTCGGCGTTATGGTAAATAAGCTTAATTATACACTCATATACAACTAAATATACACATTCATTAAAGAAAAGGCGTTATAACTTATACACTATACACAACGTATGTAAAACACAATTGTTTGTAGCAAATCGCAACACATAAAAAATAGGTATCTACTAATCCGATCTTTTATATAGCAAACGAATATGGTGAGTTCTCTAAGTCCCTTTGAAGCTTTTTTGTTTTGGTTAAGAACAGAATTAACGGTTTTGGTTATAGCATGAACATATTGGGATGACCGATCATGGTGGCATTTGGCTTCAATGCGGCTATGAGGTACATTGCGATACATTCATTTTACACAAAGCTTAATGATATGATGACGGAAATATGTGTTATATGTGCAGTGTAAGAGTATCGAATGAGCTTGGAGCTGAACATCCAAGAAGAGCGAAATTCTTATTGATAGTGGCTGTGATAACCTCTGTATCGATTGGAGCTATGACATCAATGACTCTCATCTTGTTACGAGACAAGTATCCAGCAATGTTCTCTGATGATGAAGAAGTGAGACGACTCGTGAAGAAGCTGACTATATTGCTGGCTCTAACCATCGTCATCAACAACATTCAGCCTGTTCTTTCTGTTCTTTCTCTTGCATGAGTTTTATGGCGATTGTGTTAAAGTTAATGTGTTATTTGGTTTTGGTATGTTACAAAAGGTGTAGCTGTTGGAGCTTGATGGCAAAGGATCGTTGTATATGTGAACGTTGGGTGTTACTATTTATGTGGTATACCTATTGGTCTTATGCTCGGTTACAAGATGGAGTATGGAGTAAAGGTCTGTTTGTATAATATTGAGTTCTAATCCTCTGATAAACATGATAAGTTTTGAATTGATGTTGAAACTCAATTACAGGGGATATGGACAGGAATGCTAATTGGAACAGTTGTTCAGACTTGTGCTCTGCTTTTGATGATCTATAGAACCAACTGGATCAGAGAGGTGAAAGCAACTATTGATTTTCTAATATCAGGTTCAGGTTTTGGGTACTAAAAGACGTTCATGTATGTTCAGGCTTCATTAGCAGAGGCTAGAATAAGGAAATGGGGAAGCGAAACAGGTCAAGGAGATGAGACTGAAAAAATAAAATGCGAGAAAGATTACACTATTCAGATGGTGAAAACTATCAAAGGAAATGGTCATTGAACTAGTTGATGTAGAACGAAGTAGACAAAAGGGAACAAACCAAAACAATCTTAACAAAACATTGTTATATGAATCCTAACACTTTGTGACATTACAGAAGATTTATGCTTCGAGGTTTTTTAACACAGAGATTCGAAGATATTTAAAATTTTGATCTTTGAGCAAAATAGCGAGCTAACATGAAATGACACAAGCTAACATGTTTCAATTAAAAATGGCAAATGATAATTGAAAATGAGTCTAATCGGTGCAACAGCTTTCATAAAGATAAGCTAGTACATAGCAATGATCAATTCAGATTCAAAAATTCCCAATATCAATACCAAATCTAAACTCCAAAATAACACAATTATATAATCCATTACCACTGATTAAAAGATCTCTCATTCCAAAAATCCAAAATAACACAAAGCTGAGTTCAAAAACAGGAAAATAAATTTAAGGAAAAGAGCAGAGAAATTAACTTAAACCCTAAGCAGTGAGGACAACGGAACCACCAGCTTCCTTAATCTTCTTCTCAGCAGTCTTAGAGATAAGCTTAGCTTTCACAACGAAAGGCTTGTTCACAGGCAAATGACCTTTCCCCAAAACCATGAAAAATCCATGCTGCGTCACATCGATCAACGAAAGGCTTGTTCTCAGGTTTAATTACGTGGTTTAGGAACACTCACCACTTCCGAAGCTCTTCTCCTTCTAAGCTTCATGATTTAGAGACAGAGAATCTCATGAAGAAGCAAGCTAAAAAGATTAGAGTCACTGATCAAATCCTCAACAACGGAGAGAATTGATCAAAACACCGATTGAGGAGTGGTGAATCACTTGAGGAAACGCAAGTTTAATGGCCTTGGGTTTCAACTTGTTAATCTTAATCTAATAGTGGCTGCTGTAGATTTTATTTTATTATGTCTTAATTTAACTAGCTAAAATAAAACAATTTATATTCATATGTTGCCTAAATTCTTTCATTTTAGAAAGTAAGTTTAATTATTGATCATTGCTGCCAACTACCCTCGAAATCTTTCATGAACTTCATTTTCTTTTTCATATATACTGCCTGACGATAATAAGCTAGAGATTAATTTTTCCAAGACTGAACAAAAAGATTTGATTCTCGTGAGAGATAAAGAGGAGTTTCTTACAGAAAGATTTTTACGGTTTTCGACGTAAATTAGAGTTATTGGGATAGTTCCAGACCATGAAAGAAAGCTCCAGGCCACAGCTTTCTCCGACTCCACCCTCTGCCTCGTTCCATTATCCGTCCAACACTTTTCTTGATACGTTTTCCTTCGTAAAGAAAAAAAAAATACACTCTTAAAGATTGTTATAATATACTCATTTGAATCACACAATGATAAGAAAAAAAAAACCAGAAGTTCGTGACGCTCTTTGATAATTCTGGAGAATGATTGGTTGTCTGGATTTGTTAAAACATCATAGGCTGCTTGAGGAGGCAATCCCAATGTAAATTCCATGTTCATATGGCAAAGACCATTTTCTGTTTTCACCTTCAAACATAAGAATATATATATATATAAGAAAAAATTGGGATCTTTTATTTTAAATTTTAGCAATTCCTTTATAGGCAAATTAAATAATCAAAGTATTAAGATTCTTTTTTAGCTGATTTGGTCTTACCTTAGCAGGAGCATCATGCCATTTTTCCTTCTTATCTGCAACTCTCCAAAGTCTTAACTGCTCCGTCATCATCTCATCATCTCTCTCTTCGTGAGTATTTATCTCTGACATTGACTTAGCTTTTACATTTTCAGATCTCTTGGATTCAGCCTATAACAACAAAGAAAATCATTATCTATCATCTATAAGTAACCAATATTGTAGTCTAGTTTATATTGATTTGACTTGTTGGGTTCTCTAATTGATGGAAATGAAACTAACCCGTAGAGACTATTGTGTGTTCTGATTGATCCAGCTACCAAATCCAGGATTTTTTCCCATTCTCTCTCTGAAACTTTAGTCCACAAAGAGAAAATAACGATCAAAATAGAATGTCCGAGGAGTTGACTTAGGAGGAAAGAAAGTCAACGGCACAATATAATTAAGGTTTCAGGGACCGTACATAAAAAGATGGATTTTGATTTAGACAAAATATAGTAAGAAATTGAAAGAATAAGCGAAGGTGGAGTGTAGGATACGTTTACTTAGGGCGAAAAAGAGACACTGGGAAGCTCAATTCTCGTGACTTCTTTCTTGACGTACAAGCAGAAGAAGAAAATATGAAGACATCAGAAACATGCATGGGGACAGAAATAATTGTGTGGTTAAATGAGTGAGATCTCATACTCAAAAGTCAGCGGTTATAGAATTATTATGCACATGAAACACATGTAAAAACTTAATGTCCATGGATTTGTTTAACATGAAGCAGTTGACTTAAGTCATAGACCTGCTTCCAAAGTTTTTAAAGTTTTCCAACTAATGTAAACGTATTTCCAACTTTTTTTTGTAGCTCATATATTAACACATAAATATTTTATATGCCTATATATTGTATATACTCTATTTTATAAACACATAAATATATGCATGCATGTCTAAGAAATAACCATCTCTTTAGACTTTAGCTCGTAAGACTTATGGAAACTCTCAACGTTACTAAGAAATTTTTTTTTGGTTGATTTGGTTGATTTGGTTTAACAGCTGTTATATATAGGCATTATATGTTTTCTTTGTCTCTTTAGAAGAAATGTTTTTTTTTTTTGCTCCATACAATTCAAGTTCGGGACCAACAAAAATCAACCATTGTGGCCTAATTAAGCCCAAATTTAATGATAATTACGCAATGGTTGTTGGACTCATTTTGGGCTAAAATAAGAGGTAGGGATTAAGCTAAACTGATCATTTCGATCATTGTTCCATCTCCTATGACTTTTCTTTGCTAATAAGCTAATTCTCTCCAAATGAAATCCAATATTATGCACTTTGCTAATCAGAAGCAATTCTCTTTTGAAACACTTTGTATATTTTAGATAAGTAAGACAAGCGCTTAAACTATGTATGAAATTAGGTAAACCTTAGCTGAAATTAGATGTAGAGATTAAGCTAAACCTTTTGAGCGAATATACTTAAAAAATGAATGCTTAATAAAAGCTTTCAGCAATTTCGAGATAATCCAAATGATTTATAAATTCAAAATATAGGTGATTTTCATATTTTGAAGAAGAGAAGGTAAGACAGAACAATGAGGTCCCTTTGTACCTATGTTTACTTTCACCATCAATTTGACTGTCCTTTTCATATTTGATTGTAGAGAGATCTGACGGACATAAGAGGTATATATGCAGGTCGTTGATAGGTATATGCATATCCCTTAGCCATTCGATGTATCCTCCGTCCGCCGCAATCAACACAAGTAATGCGAGATTCTCGTCAAATTGTTTACTTTCATGCCAAATTGATCATCATCAATTTGACTGTCCTCTCATATTCATGCATGAGAGATAAAACACTATGGAGCGAATTTCTTCATAGGCATCAAACTTGTGGATCAAATGCTTCCACCTTGACCATCAAATAATTTTACCAAATTTAATTTTTAATGATAGATATCTATCACTCGAGTCATTTCAAAAAGTAAAATTAGGTAATAAAGTCGATTTCATCACTAAAAGATTGGAACTAAATTAGGTAATAATATCGATTTTCCAACTAATGTAAACATATTTCCAACTTTTTTTTTGTAGCTCATATATTAATTAGCCAAATACACATTTGAATATTTACAAATTTTAGAAGGAACAAAATGGAGATATATTAGTGGGACCCACGATCAATTTCCACACATGAACAAATTTATTACCCACATATTTAAATTTAAAGTCTAAATCTATATCCATCCCAAACATAAGTTTCTATCCTTATTACCCACAGTTTGAAGTTCAAAATTGAATTACCCACATATTCAGATTTTATTGGTTTACGAACTAAATCCGATATGAAACCGATACGAAACCGATACTAACCGGAACAACCCTATATTACTGTTTCATAGTATAAACTAGTACATATGTCGAATTTTTTGTTTTTTTCTTTGAATAAATTTTGATTAGACAAATACAAAATAGGAAAATTATAAATTATAAAAGGAAGATAAGAATACAAAATAAGAATTATAAAAAGTAGAGAAACCTGACAATTTTAAAAAGAAGAAAAGAATGTAAAATATAAGATATATGTTGTTGGGCTAATAATGTTGGGCTGAAATGAGAGGTAGAGAGATTAAGCAAAGCTTTCTAGAGAAAACTATGTACATATATATATATATATATTATATATATATATATATATATATTTGAGAGAATGTATTGTGAAAGATTGATATACGATAAATTATTAAAAGCTTTTTTCCTAATTTATTATCATTTTCTCCCTCGTCGATACTTGCCCAATTTCTTCTGCTGGATTGGATTGTGATAAGGCCGGTCCAACGTTTTTTGATGCTTTAAGTAAAAAAATAAAATAATACCCTTTCTATTTTTATGCAAAATTATAGATAATACTCATAAAAAAATATACTATTACTTAATAAAATTCTTACTAATTTCATAAACGGTTTATTAAAAAAAAATTCTAGTCCTGCATATCAACTCTTACTAATTTCATAAACAGTCTATTAAAACCTGCTTCTCAATGTCCGAGAACCAACTTCTCAATGCTTTTATGTTTTAAAGGTTCTGTAACATTTCTTGTGGAACTCTTAAACCCCCCCCCCCCCCCCCCTCTCCAACCAAATTTCCCTTCAAATGATGCTAAGGGTAATACAAATTTTCTTTCAAAAACTACAATTACCAATGAAAAAAAAAAGTGTTTGAGAAAGATTCAGTGATTCTATCATGGTCCCTAAACACAGTTTTTAAATCTAGTCAAAGAGGCCTTTTTGTTCTTCAGCCCATTAATGACCCAAACGCAATACCAGCTCTTCTCTCAACTCCATCTCCTCTTCTCTACAGCCTCACTTGTCATCTGAAACTTCCCTTCTCTTCTCCCAAATTGCTTCACTTCTTTTCACGATACAGATTCTGTTACATTAAAAGTTTGATTTCTCCGAGCGATCATACCCGTGGATGAGTTAAAACCCTTATTCCGTCAAGTTTCTTCTTTCTCAAGAGTTGCATACCAACTGTTTGTAGAAATTCCTAATAGAGAATTTGATGTCTGACTATTAGCTCGTTGCTTCAGATGTGGAGTTGTGGGCATCATCTCATAAGAAGACATCTAAACTCTGAAATCTATTTCAGGGCAAATCAAGTTTTCTTCTTCCGTTCAATCCAGGTTTTGTATCATTCTTCAGTTGATTTCTACAAAGATGCATTGTCCTGTGAATGGTACGAAACGAAACTCCCAGTTCTGAAAAAAATAACTCGTGCATTGAGAGACGTTGATTTAGTCGATGGTAAGCTCGAAGACATCAATGGTGTCATCATATATGATGATTCTATCAAACAGAAAATGCACGCTTATAAATCTCTTGCTAGAATCTTCATTGGGTCTCCTTCAATTCAGAAGAAGCTCAGAGAACAACAGGGGCGCTTCAAGTTCCCAATTTTTGGGAGTGAAAGTGAAAGAGAGCCATTGGTGGTGAATTCATTGACTAAAGTTAGTAACTTTCTTAACATCTCGGCGCAACAACGGAAGCTAGTGAGGCTCACTGTATGTTCACAGGTTACACAGTATCGTATATGGAGAGGTGCTCTTGAAGATTTACTGAATGGTCTTAAAGAAGAAGTTGATTGGTTAGTTGAACATAGTGAGATGAGTCAAGGTAGAAAATTGGGTCAGCAAGTGATATTGTCTTGCTTTAGATTCTTATCTGAATCATCAGTTTCATTTGAAGCTGAGAACTCAACTTCATGGATGCGACCTGTACCAGCTCGACACGCAAAAGCAAATGCTTCTGCAAAATGGGAAGATGTTCTTGATATGGTGAATGATCTGAGAAGGTATCTTGAACATGATGAAGAAATTACAACACTTTACCATTTGGAAAAGCTTGTATCTATGAAAGAAGGGCTTTTACAGATCAAAGATGTGTTTTTGGAAAACTCTATTGGATTCAGAGAGGTTAGACATCAAGAGTATCTTGTACAGAAAAAGCTTACAAAGACTTTAGGCAATCCTTCGCCGTGTTTGTTCACTCTTCTCATATATTTCCTTTACGGCCGTGTGCGTGACATCGAAGTTGATCTCTGTGGAGGGTTTTATAAGGAGAACTTGTGCTTAAGCATGGGGAGGATCTTGACTTCAACGGATGAGAAAATGTTGGAGAGAGGGATGAAGCAGTTAGATAGGGCGTTAGAGCTCTTTAGGTTTGTGTGGGAAACAGCAGGAATGAAAGAGACTCTTAACCTGCAAGGACACCTGTGGTGCCTTGGAGCCGAAGAAAGATCCATCACATACCGTGGGAAAACATTTTTCCTCCATGACCTTAATCTATGATGTTTTGTGAGGAACAAATAATAACTGCACATTTGTTTCTTTTGGCGACATAGACTTTTAGTTTTTTTTATTGTTGTTTGATCTTAGTTTAAGCTAATCATATCCATAGAGCCATTGTTGACAGGTAAGAAGATATATAAACTTAAGTTAATTGATACAAAGAGTTTGATAAAAAAATCTGCAGCATGGTTTCATTGCTTTTAAAAGAAGCAAGAGATTTAGCATTAAAAACCCACACAGCTAACAACATCAAAGTTATATATAACATTACAAAGATGAAAAGTTCCCAAGACCACAGCTTAAGCAACAGCCACTCCATCTTCTTCTCCTGATGTCGCTGCTTCATTTTTTGATAAAATTGTCTGAGAATTGGTTTTAAGTGGCTATTTAGCAGGTAATGGAGGTTGCTAGAGGAGTTACCAGAACAGCCGTCTTTCCCGTTATCGGCTTCATACTTGCTGCGTTCTCTAGCCTTGCCCATACTTCTTTCCTCTTTTCTGCTGCAGAACATTGCTTTGCTTCGTCCTCCTTAAAGCGGGTGTGGCAAGACATGAACAGAGCCTCATCCATTTCGCAGAACATTTTTCTTACGTTTAAGGTTAAGTTTAGCACCGATTGGTTCCAGTGGTTTTGAGCATTCTTTTCTAAGGCGGTAAACATGATTGGTAGGATGGCTTGCCGGTTGTGTCCAATCAAGTTCACAATTTGATCATTGTTCCACAAAAACAGAGCTCTTTCAGAAACCTGAAGAAACACAAAAAGCCCAATTGGTTCCACAAAAATAGAGCGCTCGCAGAACAATTATATACAAGAACAATCAATCGAATATCTAGCAGCAACTCGAAATCAAGGTCGAGGAAATGATTTGTAAATGCATTCTACATTTCTCGAAAGTTTGTTTATATTTAGAAATGTCTCTTAAGAAATAGGGATGTACCTGAAAGTGAGAACTGTTGACACAGCAAGCAATCCGCAAGAACAAAGGGACCATGATCTTTTGGAACTCCATAATGCTCATTGCTTCTAAAATCTCTTCGACCTCCCCGAGAAACATCACTTCCTTCTGACTGTTCGTGATAGGCCAGAATTTCAATAAACCCTTTATCACAACACTGCCTAGTTTTGGCTCCTTATCTATGAACTGAGTGATGCAATAAGATAGCTGCTGGAAGTAGTTTCCAACAGATTTAGGCTTATGCAGTGGAATCAACACTCTCCATAAGAAGATCTTGTGCTCCTCTTTCAAAGGCAACGCAAATCCGCTCACTATACTCCCGAAAATCTCCAAAAGCTCTGCAATTCCGCTATGCTTCTCTGTCTCAAACACAAACCGGTAGAATATATTGCTCATGGATTTGCGGACAAACGGCCTATGAACCATGAATTTCCCATATACCCGATGCAGAATCGTCTTCAAACACTCCCGTTCTCTAGGATCCTCCGAATCAAACAAGTCGAGCAACCTCACAATGAAAGCATGATCTAGATACTTCTTTGCCAATTTAGCATCAAGACACGGAGAATTGATAAACTTTAGCAGCAAATCATAGACGATTTGCAAATGCGGCCAAGCAGGGTCGAACATAGGCTCATCATCATCGTTTTCGCCACTAGAACTAGACCGGTAATTCGGAGGGAAAACCCGAAACAAATTAACAGCACACATTCTACACATTGCAAGAATAGCTGGCTCAGTGAACTTAATAGACCCAGAAGCTACAAAATCCAAAAGCTCCAACAATGTCTGTCTTTTCACATCTTTCTCAATCGAGTTTTTACTTGGATCGGAGAAATCAAACGTTACACAGCAGAGACTAACTTTACTCACAAAGAGATTCAATTTCTCCGAGTTTGGTACATCTTTGAATGGTACCAACGGCTCAATTCCAGCTACCACACTAGCTGGGAACACAGCAGATGACATACGCTTCCCTGAGTTAGATCGAACCGGTGCAGACCCACCACCAGTTCCGGATCTATGAACCGGAGACGGAGTCGTACCGGAACTTGAACGATTCAGCTCTCCTGAGTCAGATTTTGAAGACTTCCGAGGAAGTTTACTCAGAAATTGCTTAAACATTATTCCCAAATTCAAAAATTTCACCAAACAACAAAAAAATGAAATTGGGAATTTAAAAGAGAACGAAGCAAAAGCTCAAATCCACATATCAAATTTGATGAAAACGAAAAAGCCCTAATTTCCCCCAAACGGTTGAACACGGATCTGACAGATCTCCGTGTAATGTGGTATAGATCCGAAACAAAAGGTTGAAACTTTTATAACCCTAATACTTGGAAACCCTAATCATTACCTGCTTTTTCTCCTCAAATCTTAATCTCATGATTCCAAAGAGAAAGGGAAAGAGAGAGCATATACACTTTGTGGGGGGGGGGGGGGGGGAAGGGATCTTTAAAACGAATTTGGTGGTGAAAGAAGATAAGGTTTGAGGAAATTTGTAAAAATTCAAAAAAAAAAGAAAAACAGAGTTTAGATCGAGAAGGTTGTGATCTCTATGGTGTCTTCATTGTTTTTTTTTTCCTTTATCGATTGCTGAGAAAAAAAATTGATAATTTTCTGTTTCTCGGCGTTGCAGGAAATTTTACTTTCGTAAATTTAATTTATTTTTTTCTCGAAAAGACAGCGTCTTTGTTTCTGTTTTTCGGATAATAATGTAAAAATGGGAAATTAACATCTCACACTCGCATGCAATTATCGACAAAAAAAAAACAAAAGAAAAATGCATGCAATTATAGCGTCCGTCTGATAAGACGCTGACACGTAATTCCAACCGTTGGATTTTACTGAAAGGAATCCTAAGTAATTGATACGTTAAGGCCCATTATTAACAATAAATGGGCCTATTATTAAAGCCCATATGGGATTTTGTCCTTGTTTATATTCACGTGTCCTCCACGTCGACAACCTCTAGAAGAAGCTGTTTTTGTTTGTGTCACCGAAACAGCTGAAAAAAATAACACAAACTCTATCCATCTTCATCCCCAATCCAGAAAGCTTAGGGTTTTCTTCATTTCGCACCTAATTAGCTCCGATTGATTCGTAGTGAACCTGTGTTGATCTCGTTATTAGGTAATTTTCCATGATCGCCATGTTTAGTATTCGCGAGAGCGAAGAATTCGATTCGATTGAGCAATTTTCTTAGGTCGGGGTTCTTTTTTCCAGCTATATCTTATCAATTTCTCATTTTTATAGGTTTATGTTATTGCACACTGTTTAGTTTGTGTTGTTTCTGATTCTTACATGAGCTTGGTGATCATATTGTGTAATTGAAATGGCGAATCGGTTTTAACAATTGTGATTTGTGTTCTTAGTGAATCGTAACACTTTACAGGATTGAATTGAATTTTCTGGAAAATTTCTTAGTATCCAGTGAATTGTGTAATTTCTTAATATCTTACTTTTGTTTGTCTCACAGCTGTTGAAGTTAATGTTGCATATAGCTGTGGTTTATCATGTCCAGTAATATTGGAGAAGAGCATATCTCTACTCATCTGGATACTCTGGAAACGGATTCAGAAACTTTTGGAGAAATAAATTTGATTGAAATGGGATCAAATGATCATCCTCCGGTTCAGCATATCCCAGTTTCAGACATGAATCGAGAGCCTATGGCTTCCATGAGCGGCAATTTGGAGTTTCCGAAAGTGGAAACATCTGTCTCTGGACCTTTGTCATTCCAATTTGAGCCAGATGGCGTCTCTTTTCAATCCTCTATTTTGGCTGATTCTCAGTCTTTGATGCCTCAGTTGCAACCTCCTGTTACACATCCGTATTCTGTAGAGAGGACAGTAGGGTCATTTCAGCTGGCAGGGAAGCGGAAATCACCACCTGAGTCTACTCTCGGTGGTTCTGCTTCTGAGAAGTTAGATGCAGCAAACACGCGAGTAGTACCGGTGCATCACAGACCATGGTTGGAACAATTTTCTGCAGCAAGTTATAGGCCTGTTCATATGAAATCTGCTACGCTTTCTCCGAAGACGGAACACCTATCAACGTCTCCCAAGAAAGTCAGGCATATGGAACCTACTTTCCAAAAAATTGGGAAGCAAGTGATGAACAAGAAACAAACAGGCCCGTCACAAGGGTCAAGGAAATCACAGAATGAAGGAAACGAGTCGTTGAGATCTAAAATGAAGGAATCATTAGCAGCTGCCTTGGCTTTGGTTCATGAGCATGAGGAATCTCCAAAAGAGAAAAAGATTTCAGAAACTGAAGAAGCAAGTGTTGCAGTACCTGATAGTAATGAGCCTGCCTCAGCCAATGGTATCAATGTTTCAGTAGCTGAAGGAGTCACGACGGCATTGTCCACAAGGGATGAAATTCCTGGGCAGAAGGACAGCAATGGAAGCATTTTGTCGCAAGAGACTTCCAATGACACAAAGATGAATTATGTTAATCAATCTGATGTACAGAAAACTCAATTTGACGAGGTTTTCCCCTGTGATGATGTTCCTTTTAGCGATAGTATTTTTTCCAGCGATGAACTTTTACAGGGTAATGGCCTCTCATGGGTTTTGGAACCTGTTTCAGATCTTGGGGAGAATGAAACTAGTGGAGACCTCTTGGCATCTAAAATTGAGTTGGAACTTTTTAAGCTATTTGGAGGTGTGAACAAGAAGTACAAAGAAAAGGGAAGGTCTCTCATGTTCAACTTGAAGGATAAGAACAATCCTGAGCTCAGAGAAAGTGTCATGTCAGGAAAGATCTCTCCTGAGAGATTATGTTCTATGACGGCCGAGGAACTTGCTTCTAAGGAGCTTTCTCAGTGGCGACAAGCAAAAGCAGAAGAGATGGCTGAGATGGTTGTTCTGCGGGATGCAGACATTGATGTCAGAAATCTGGTGAGGAAAACGCATAAAGGTGAGTTCCAGGTAGAAATTGATCCTGTTGACAGTGGGACAGTGGATGTCTCTGCTGAGATTACCTCACGTAGTAAACCTCGAGCCAAAGCCAAATCTGTAAAATCATCTACAAAATCTACTCTAAAGGAAAATGACTCGAATGATAAGAACACAACATCCAACCAGGAAACATCAGGCGCTATGACTCTACCCTCAACCGAGGAGATTGATCCAATGCAAGGTCTGTCAATGGATGATGAAATGAAGGATGTGGGATTCCTTCCTCCAATTGTATCACTGGATGAGTTCATGGAATCCCTGAACTCAGAACCTCCATTTGGAAGTCCACATGGGAATCCTACTGTAAAGGAAGAGCCTGCATCTGAGAAAAGTGACTCAGACAGTGGATCTCATTCAAAATCTCCTAAACAGTCTCCAAAGGAACCCTGTGAGAGTGGTTCTTCTAAAACAGAACTCGAGAAGACTAACACAACTTCCCCAAAACCGGATTCTGGTGCCAAACTCGATGCTGATGTCTTGAAACCTGAAAAATCACCTTTAGTTGATAGCATTGAAGAGGACCGAATATGGGATGGTATACTGCAGCTTAGCGTCTCTTCCGTTGTCTCAGTCACTGGAATTTTCAAGAGGCAAGTCTTCTAAATTTACTTTTATCATTTTTGTTAGCTATTTGCAAAATATGATACTGGAAAACATTTAAATCAATCCCATTATTGAATAGGGATTTAGTACCAATAGTATGAATTAAATAGCTCACAATAAGGAACATGTTATAGGATTAAATCACGACTGATACTTGTTTAATTTGTTGAGTAAAAGAGGGAATGTGAAATCTCAGACATGTTATGTTTTAGATATTATTCATTGAACATTATCTCTGACTGGTTTTGCTCATGCAGTGGTGAGAAAGCAAAGACAAACGAATGGCCAACAATGGTGGAGGTAAAGGGTAGAGTGAGACTCAGTGCATTTGGGAAGTTTGTAAAAGAGCTTCCGTTGTCTCGAAGCCGTGTCTTAATGGTATTCAAAGTTTACTACTTGCATTATCTTTGTAGTAGAGCATTAGCATTAGATTCAGTCTCTTCTTTGTTACCACTACTAGTACGAGCATTGAAAGATCCACTATCTCATCATCTCAATATTGCAAGTCGTTTCTTAATGCAGTGCAGACACATTTATAGGCTTCCATTAGCTAAAACATGGAACCCAGAAAGCAAAGGGATCACGGTTGATCTACATGTGTGAGACAGAACCGGGTCACTAAAGAGCCCTGATTGACCAGAGAAACAACTGTGGATTGGATTGAATCCGAAGTTTTGTATAAAATTCAATAAATTTTGGATGCCAAATCACTTTTAGATGTGTTGTTAACTTGCTAGGACTAGGATATAGAATTATCAAAATTTAAACCAAGAAAGTGACAAGACCACAAACGCCAGACATGGTCCATAAACTAGCGTGCAGCTCATGACCCAAAATAGAATCTCCCGAAACATTTATTTTTGTCTTAGAGGGCACACTTCATTACATTCTTTTTTTATTGTATAAACAGCGTAAATAATTAAGTTGGTTCATTAAATCCTTTTTTGGGATTGCAGGTAATGAACGTTGTTTGTAAGGATCAGAGCCAACGTGACAGCCTTTTTGAGGTATTAATTCCTCTAATTCTGATCATTATTGTTATTATTATATTTTTTTATATCTATTTTCTGTTATTATCTTTCTTTTGCTGCGTAACTCATTTATTAGTTTTGCTTAAAAAGTCTTTGCCTTCTCCTTTTATTTTTGGGTCAGGTTGCTAAGTCTTACGTTGCTGACCAAAGAGTTGGTTACGCAGAACCAACCTCAGGCGTCGAGCTTTATCTCTGTCCACCACTCGGTGAAACACTAGATTTGCTGAGCAAAATCATCTCTAAGGACATTCTCGATGAGGTCAACTGTTCAGACAGTATCGGGTTCATCGGTGTTGTTGTGTGGAGGCGTGCAGTCGTCCCATCTCCTAGCGCACGTCACAAGCCGGGATTCAAACGTCAGCATTCTTCTTTAGGCACTAAGAGCTCTGTGTTAGCACCAGAAAACAAAAAGTCTAGTACTGTGAATGTTATGAATCAGCCTACTGTAAAAGTTGCATCCGTGAAGAGTCATGGTTTAGGTGGTGGTGATGATGATGAAGATGAAGACGTTCCACCTGGATTTGGTCCCATAGCTACTAAAGACGATGATGATTTACCAGAATTTAACTTCAATTCGTCTAATGGACCGGTTACGTCTTCTCCCCGGCCACCGCCACCACCTCAATCCCGGTCTATGGATCAAGTAAGGGAGCTTATACTCAAGTATGGAAACACAGCAGGTACTGGTAACAAACGACCATGGGATAGTCATGATGATGACGACGACATTCCTGAATGGCAACCGCAAGTCTCAGGCCACCAAATTCAACCACTACCACCACCACCTCCTGATTTGGGTTCTCAGTTTCATAGCAGAACAATGGCTAGACCACCGGCACAACGACCTGTTGTGGGACCACAGAGTGGATGGAGGGCCAACCAAAACGCACCTAGGCAACAACAGTACAGTGCACGTAGGAACAGGGGATGTTGATCTCTGTGTAATTATAGTTTGTTAGGTGTATTGTCTTCTCTATCATCGGTTGTTTTTGTAGTGTTTCAATAGAATTGTAAGCCTTTTGAATAATGGCGAGTCTTTAAGCATAAGAGTTTGTTGAACTCAAAACAAAATCAAAGATTTGTACAGATTGTTTTCAGACAACATCAAGAATATGCTACAGAGGAAGAACTAATGAACGACAACAAAAGCAATAAGAAGGTTACAGATTTCAGTTCTTTAACCTACTAAAACTCGCTTGAGTGCAGATTTCTGCTCTGTTGTCAATTTTGTGGGAAACTGAACATCGAATTTGATCTTAAGATCGCCTTTGTTTCTTGGTTCTTTAGCTATTGGCATCCCTTCACCAGGAACCACAAGCTCATACCCGGGACTAACGATATCCGTGACACCAACGGGTAAATTCCGCCCATCGAGCGTGTTAATACTCACAGTTGTTCCTCCTATAGCTTCAGCAAGCGTAACTTTACGGCTTGTGATGAGATCATTCCCATCTCTCTTAAACAAATCATGCGGTTTCTCATCGATTACAAACACCAAATCAGCTGGTAACTGATTCACTTGCTCATTTCCTTTATCCGGAAACTTAATCTTTGTACCTTTCTTCCATCCTGGTTTCACAACAATCGTCAATATCTCAGTCTCTTGAGCCTGTCTCCTGCACCAATCCAAATAAAAACACTAATGAACTTAAGAAAGAAGCCTTGTTAAAACGTTTAAAAATCCGAATAATTTTACCCGTTGGCATCAACAATGGATCTAGAGATCTTCATTTTCCTAGTTGATCCAGAATACAACTCTTCAAGACTACAAGGCAATTTGCTCTCAACTGGTGGAGGTTTCTTAGGTGCAGTAGTGCCTTCACTATAAGTTCTGAATATATTGCTTTCGCTACCAAACCCGCCAAACATACCTCCTCCTCCCTCTGATTGAAACCTCATTGACTTTCCAGGACCACCAGCTGATCCAAAACCAAATGGACTACTTCCAAAGAACTCTGCGAATATATCTTCGGCATTTCTCGGGTTAAAACCGTTCTCTCTTCCATTGTTTCCTGTGCTACCGGGAGGTGGCATATCGCTTAATCCTTCTTCTCCGTATTGATCATATACTGCTCGCTTCTGTGGATCGCTTAGAACCTGAAACATTTCCCACAAAACCATAATTCTTAGGACTGAATTCAAATCAAATTCAGATCTTATAAGCGCATAACACAATACAAGTTTTGTTTTTTTTGGGTATATAAATATCGATCAAACGAATCAAAACGTAGGAATGTTTTGGTTAGCAATGTAGCAACATTGTCTCATATGCCTAAGGAAATCTTCTTGAGGAGATACAAATTTGCTTATATCCCAAGAAAACTCAATCCATATAACATAAAATCATTAGCTTAAGGAATGGATCTATGGAGATCAAAGGAATGAAGATTAGCAAACAAATGAAAATGGTAAAAAAAAAAAAAAAAAAAAAACTTGCTTCATAAGCCTCAGAGATTTGTTTGAACTTGGCTTCAGCTTCTTGTTTGGTGTTAGGGTTTTTGTCAGGATGCCATTTCATAGCCAATCTCCTGTAAGATTTCTTCAAATCATCCTCTGTTGCGCTTTTGTCAACTTTCAATATGTTGTAATAATCCAAGCCCATTTTTTTTTTCTTTTTCTTTTTCTAATTTAATCTTCCTATAAAACAAACCCAGAAAAAAAAGAATCAGAGATCTTCAAAATCCCCAAAGTATGAATGAAAAAGAAAGAAGTAGAAGTCTTTTTGTTGTTATGTAGAAAAAGGAAAACAAAAAAAGATCACCGACTTGGGAGTTATATGTTTTTTTATTTTTCCTTTCTTTCTAACGGAAGAGAAGATCTTAATTTCTTCTCTAAATCATTTTGCAGGTCTTTAACATACAGAAATTCACGGAATCTATTTTCCTCATTTTTCTCTTTTTAATTATTTTTTTATATTTTTTTCAAGCAAAGGACGTAATTAGATGATTCTAATAATAGTAGTACCCAGAG
This sequence comes from Cardamine occulta, assembly GCA_028015245.1. Classification (NCBI taxonomy): domain Eukaryota; kingdom Viridiplantae; phylum Streptophyta; class Magnoliopsida; order Brassicales; family Brassicaceae; genus Cardamine; species Cardamine occulta. The sequence continues at coordinate 9,521,716 of CM051385.1, forward strand.
AGAGAGAGGGAAGAAGGACCGCAAAAGTAGCTGCACATAAATCCTTTAAGGCATTACAGAGTACAGACCCACCCACAACGCAAATAGTTATGACCTATGTGTTTTATTAGATTCCACTGTCCTTTTCACTAACTCACATATATTTTCAATAGAGAAAATCAGCGAAAATAGACATACAAACCCATTAAATGGATGATTCAAGAACCCATAAAGGTTAACTTGCTACCAGTTTTGACTTGATCAAAGACATTAAATATACAAATTCTATATAATAAATGCATTGTCTATACGAATCTGAAATTACTGAGTTAAAAAGATCTAACATTAACTTTATTCACAAATATGTCGGTTGATTAACATAATTAACGGATAATTCAGTCATAATTAGCTTATTTAAAAAGGAATGTGCCATGGCAAACAAATCAATTCATATCATTGATACTGTAATACTCCTAAAAGATATGAGATTTCATATAAATATTGAGCAGCAAATTGGGTAAAGGAGATAAAGACTAAAAATGGCCAAAAGAGCAGAGAACTGATTCATAACTTTCTCCACCACCAATAGAACATCCCAATTCTCAAACTGAAATTTTTCAAAAATAACTATACATTGTACTCTCTTTTCCCAGAAACAAAGGGGAACAAAATATGGAAAGAGATCTTCCTAAGATAGTAATCATCATCCATTGCAAGAAATTTTAAGAAAAAAACTTCACATTTAAGGCCTGATCAAATCAGGAGGAGGGTGGTACAGGGGCATTGTGAGTACCCGAGGATGACGATGATGCACTTGCTTCATTCTTTTGTTTCGAAGCTGTAGAGGTTGAAGGCTCGGTGATGGTTTCAGGTACATCGCCAATGTCCAATGTGTCTGGGAGGTATTCCTGAGCTTCAGTACTGTAAATCTGTAGGATGAAACACCAAAAGTCATTAAAGTTTATTAAAATTGTAAACTCAAAACCACCAAAATCTATTGCAGGAAGACTGAATATGTAATGTCACAACCTACACACAGTGGCTAAGTAAATAAATTACCTCGAGTTGGTTCAGCATTTCGATAGTTGCATCAAGATCACCATTGTTAGCCAAGTATACATCATTGATAGACTCATGTGAGAGATCAGAGAATGTGACTAAAAGATACTCAATGTCCATGTCCATCTCTAAATCCTCATCTTTCATCTGATGATTGTATACCATGTTCTTAGGCATCAGCATTTGAGAGCCAGGATAACTTCCCATTCCTTGGACTCCATAACCATGAGCTACATGATGAGGTTGGTACTGTTGCACGTGATGCGTGGCAGGCTTTGTAGACCGCAACTCTTCATCACCCAAATAAGCCTGTCTTTTGGAGAGTGGTACGTAAGCTGCTGCGTTCGGATTCAATGATGATCCTCCTGGCTTCATTGCTAAGTGAGATAGTGCCAAAATCCAACTTGCAACAACCAAAGAAGAGATCAAAATCAGTTCAGGAAGACTTATGCAACAAAATCTACACTAGCAATCACATTCCAAATTGTCAAAAAATGATTCAAACCAGAAGAATGATCCAAATCAAACGATTCAAATAAATCATTGTTTGCTTCCAGGCATTAATCTATGAATTATTACCGGGAAATCAAAATTGATGCCCCAAAAGAGATGATCATAACAAATACAACAAAATCGCTGATAATACAAATCAGCTTCTCTTGTTCTTCGAGACGCCTATAGGTATCGATCAAAACTAATCAACAAACCAGATTTCGAACCCAAAACCTAAGGCATCGATACTACGTTTCTAAGAACTTCTCAACACATGATTGAAGAATAAAGGAATCTAACGGAGATACATAACAAATAACATACGAAACGAAAGAGATACTACTAATCTGTAGCCTCTACATCAAAGATCGATCAAACACAGATTCGCGCAATCACATAGACCTAGATCGAAGAAATCAAGAGATTACAGAAACAGAATCGTAAAAAAAACGGATTCAAACAAAGAGGAAAGACGAACAGGTGCGATCGCGTCAACGATCGTCGTCGATCGAGAGAGAAAATGAGCTTATCAGAAGAAGAAGAAGAAGAAAAAATGAAAAGCGTTGAAGAAGATCGTCGGAGAGAGACAATGGAAATTGCAGAGATCTATGAAACGCTAAAAACCTGGGAAGGGGAAAGAAAACTAGTCTCAATAATGGACTTTTATATCGTAAGCCAAAATACCAAAAGAACGAGCGTTTACTTGATGGTCGCATCATTGTGGGGTCTGCTTGGACTATTTTCTCATATGTCCCTTCATATGTCCCTTTGGACAAAAAATTCGGCCCATATGCTTTTTTTCTTTTTTTTTTTATAATAAAAAATAATAAAATTACGATTTTACCCTTAGTAAAATCTGATTATCGATCAAATCGGGTTATATAGTTGTAATTATAAGAGATACCAAGAAAAACATAGTAGTTTAGATGGTTTAAACTTACGATCCGCGCCCAAGCGTCCATGGTTCGAATCTGCTATTTGTGGTACAATTGGTGCAACTTGTATTTTATCTGGTACAACTACTCCTAGTTATACCCTAGTTGTACCCTAGTGTGTAGTATAACTAGATACAATTTTGAACAATTGTTTGAGAAATTTAAGTATATATATTTGTAATTGTAAATAATACAAAAAAAACACGATAACTCAGATGGTAACGACTCTTGTACAAATAGGGAGTATAGAGATTGATTAAGGACATATTGAAAATTTTTTTGACTTGAGGGAGATATAAGCCATTGATCCGGTATGCTTGGAGACGTAATTATCTTATCCTTCACCTGGTTTTTCCTCTAATGTTCATCATCTCATCTTTGATATTTCCCCAGTACGCTGACGTGTCGATTACATACTGGCTACTTTTTTTTCTTTATTAACTCGATAAAAACCGGTTCTCTGTTGGAACTTTGGAAGAATGGTTGAAACTTTTTTTTTTCCGAAGAAGGTGTAAACACCATTTTTTAGGTTTAAAGACCGGCTCCAAGTGGAAGTTGCTCGTGGCAGCGAGAATGGGGACATGGATTCCTTAGAACTACAGAGCGTAATTGTCCAAATGTTTTCGCTTGGAATTGGTGTTTCTTCATCGAATTTTTATTAGGTCTTTTTTTATTGTCTATAATTTTATTGATTTTTATCGGTTTTTTGTATCTTGTTGTTGTTTCATTTTCTGTAGATTTTGATCTTTCTATATTTTTTTTGTTATCTCTATAACCACCGTCATAATTCGAAAATGATAAAAAAACTTAATATTGTTTTTTAAAAAATGGTTGAAGCTTGAATGATCCGGTTCACTCATTACCAAATGCAGTGTCGTGTGACGTGAATTGGTTATTTCGGGTCTGATGTATTCAGGAGAAGGCTCTAGAAGATGAAGTCAAAGCCTCTCATGAGTTAGAGGGTTCCTGTGATTTGTCTAAGTGAGTATGTACGTATAAGTACTTTGTTCTTCTTCAGCGTAGAGTGTGGAGTTTTATCCGGTTGATTTTTTTCCATTCACGAGCTCTTTTTTCTTGTACGAAATTATGTGTTGTAGTCTCATATAGTGGATTACTATGAATTATGATATGACTCAAACTTAGATTCAATCACATCGACTGGATTACACTCGTAAAATATGGTGTTATGTTTTTGTTTTTTTTTTTCATAATTTTAGGCTTTCGACATATGTGATGTCATGATATCATTATTTATACTAATTCACATCCCGGTATCACTTATAATTTTTTTAAATAACACTTTAGTCATCGAAAATGAGTTCATCTAAGAATATTTGCGTCCAAATGCGCCATATATCATATTACCTACTTATTTACAATATTACAAATTTTTATACTTAAATACTTTTAAAGCTTTTAGTAGTTGTGTCACTATTTTTATTTTTTTCTAATTTATTGACAATTATCACGGTCATAGATAAATGTCAAATTTCGACGAGCACTATTCCAACATACAAATATAAAGAACTATTAAGGTCCCCTAAAAAAGGAAGTAAACTAGTAGTAGTATCATCACATAACAACTAGTAAATTAGTATTAAGCAAACCCCTAAAAACTAGCATCATCACATACTGTTATCTATCAATATATTTTTAACTTTTCTTTTGTTTTTCTACGTTCCCTCAGACGCTAAACTAGTGGGACAATTCTCATTCACATTTGCCAAGTCAATTCCAAATAAAAACAGAATAATCATAATTTACAAAAATATTTTTCTTTTATTTTCCCAAAACTAATCGTGTTATATAGTTATTCCTTGTGACACTGTAATGACAAAGAAAATAATAGAGTTTTTAGACAATTCTGGGTCAAAGCTAATGCTGTAATGGAAAAAAATATTTTAACATAGTCTACTAATTAAAGATCTAAAAATAGCGAAACATAGGTTTTACTTTACTCTCACTTCTAATAATAAGTAAGAATTAGTACCTTTCACTGCTAATCTTTCTCTTCACAGATTTAAATCTTAACTAAAAACAAAAACAAAAAGAAGAAGAAGAAGAGTGTGTAACAAAAGACTAAACTCCATTAGAGTGTGATGAGGATTTATCAACCGATCCTATTATCGTTCGTCACCGTCGTCTTACTCTACATCTCCGCCGCCACTGCCGACGCTCGCGGTGGTTCTCGGCAACTTCTGTTCTCTCCAGACAACCCCATAACCGTACCACCGTACCTCATCTTCGAAAACGTACGACTAGAGAGAGCTTACGTGGCGTTACAAGCGTGGAAGCGCGCCATAATCTCTGACCCGTGGAATCTAACGGCAAACTGGTTCGGATCACGTGTGTGCGACTACAACGGAGTTGTATGCTCCTTATCTCTCGAAGACCCTTCGATTAAAACTGTCTCCGGCATTGATCTAAACCATGGCGATATCGCTGGTCACCTCCCTGAAGAGCTTGGCCTTCTCACTGACATTGCTTTGTTTCACGTCAACTCGAACCGGTTCTGTGGGACCCTCCCAGTCGGGTTTTCTCAGTTGAGTCTCCTTTTCGAACTTGATCTCAGTAATAACCGGTTCGCTGGTAAATTCCCGGAAGTCGTAATCGGTTTACCCAAATTAAAGTATCTAGATCTCCGGTACAACGAGTTCGAAGGTGCATTACCGGAATCTTTATTCGACAAAGATTTAGACGCTTTATTCCTGAACAGTAACCGGTTCGTTAGTAAAATCCCGGTTAACATGGGGAATTCTCCCGTATCGGTTTTAGTTCTTGCCTCAAACCGGTTTGAAGGATGCTTACCGACGAGTTTTGGTAAGATGGGTAAGACTCTAAACGAGATCATCCTAATGGATAACGGTTTACAGTCTTGTCTACCTAATGACATGGGATTACTTCAAAACGTCACCGTTTTGGATATTAGTTACAACTGGCTGGTCGGAGAGTTACCGGAGTCGATGGGAAAGATGGAGAATCTTGAAGTGTTAAACGTAGAGCGTAACATGCTTTCAGGTGTAATACCGGAAGAGTTATGTTTGCTAGAGAATCTTAGAGATTTCAGATATGGGTCTAACTATTTCACCGGAGAACCATTCACGTGTCGGAGTTTGGAGAATTATAATAATACGATGAACTGTCTTAAGGATGAGAGGGAACAAAGATCGATGACGGAGTGTAAAGTGTTTTTGTCGAGACCTATAGATTGTGATTTCTATAAGTGTAGTCCCGTTATTCCGTGTTATTCTCCTCCCCCGCCTCAGGTATCACCACTTACGCCACCACCGGCGCTGGCTCCCTCTCCGACTTTACCACCATTTTCACCGCCTCCACCACCGCCGCAGCTACCTCCGGCGGCTCAGAGTCCTCAAAACTCTTCCTTGTCGCCGTCGATGAACTGATTGATCTAACATGTGTAGAAACTAGAAAGCGCATGTGTGTTTAGATGTCGAAAGTAAAGGTAAATGAGATATCTCTCGGCGAGAATGTTACAAGTGGAGACAGCAAGTGGGAAATCTTTAGGACACCAAGTGTAGGAGGACTTGTCTCTTTTCTAGATTGCATGTGTGTGTGTGTTTAATTTTAAACTTTATATACTTTTTTTACTCTCTGTTTCTTGTCGTTGAGCGTTTTTCAGATTCATTAATAAGAACAAGCTTAGCAACCATTTGGCGGCAAAAATCAACTTTTCATTTCTAGAAACTATGGATATGAATAGTGCATGGCTTAACAAAGCGTGGTGGAGTAACTGTCATTACAAAACAAAAGTGTGAAGGTTTATTTGATGTGGAATGCGGTTTAAGCATATATAGAGCGGTTCAGAATTTTGTTTTTCTGTTATATTTTGTATTAACCGCATTTTGATGCGGCTCAAAATTTTCCTTTTTTAAGAAACTTCAACAAAATTGGAAAAATATGTGAGTTTGAACGATTAATTCAATAAGTTTTTTAAAAAAGTTCTAGAGTTTTATAAAAGTTTAGGTTAAAATTTGATAACTAAATCAAAATTTTAATTGCCATGAAGTTTTATATTTTTATCTTCAGACTTCAATATTGAAAGGATTGAAAAAAAAATGTTGATAGGTATCCACATCATTCATAAGTGATAAGGTTGATGCTTGGGGAAAGTTTATGTAAATAAACTAATTGAAGATTTGCAAGAATCAGAGTTTTCCAATCATTTAGATGCTACGTCACTATCGGCCCGTGTCGCAATAGGTTAAGTTAATCAAGTCCAACACGTAACTTTTTCATAATTTTATCCCTTAAAAACTGATTAGCATTTTGAAGGCACATATCAATTAGAAGAAAAAAAATAGTAACGGTATAACTGAATTTGTTTACGAATTGTAGCATCGAAAATATTAAATATGATTCAGTCATTTGGAAATGATTTGGCGACAGAATGTGTAAATATGTAATTTTATTTTATTTTTCTGTTAAACTTAGGGATCTTGGAAAATATGGTCCTAGATATTTTAGCTGTCAACTAAAACAATAAATAAAATATAATTAAGGACATATTGCTTGACGTCACTTTCCCCAAAGTATAGCAAATTTCGAAGTATCTTGAGAATCAATTATAAAACCAGGCGCGTTTTACCTTAAGTTTCATCACCTGAAAAAACTCGATTTCCTTCTGCGAGAGACGTCGCCACGTTCAATCGGAGGTTTCAAGCGCGCCGGACGGAACTATCATCGTCGGAGAACTTAGCGCCTCTCTCTTAAACTCTGATCGGTAGAGATCGCCGGATCGAAAGTTCGTTGTTATCTATAATAGTGTGTCATTTTATTTATCCACTTGTTTACGCTTCCGTGATTAGATTCTTCTTCATTTCTTGGAATTTTTTTCTTGGTAATGTGTCTCTAATTGTGTGGTTGATTTTTCTCTTACACTTATAGTTTGATCGATTGGGTGGCTTCTGAAAAATTTGGAAGAATTTAGAAGAAAATTGAGTAATCCGTAGTGTAGATCGTTGTTTGGTAGAATTTAGGTTGGGCGTGTAGCGATTTCAGAATTCCTCTGCAAATATGAGAAGCGAGTTGAATTCATAAGCCTTCTTATGACTTAATAATCTCAACCAGAAGATTTAGTTTGTGCTTCATAGGAAATGTTAAGTTGAACATTGTATTTTCCAGAATACATCTGACACTCCTTTGATTTGAACCATCACCATGAGGCAGTCTTTGAGTTGGATATGCTTCTTGGGGAATCCTTGGTATCGTAGGAGGAGGGCGTTTAGGTGCTGTTTCAAGAGTAAAAGCCAAGATTCGAGATGAGTCTGAGAGCTTGGTTCTAGTATCTTCTGGATTATGGATGTAAGGGATAATGAGATTTAGACATATAGGTCGTTGAGAAACCTTCCTTCTTGTTGATCGATTCTTTTCTATCTGCTTAGCTGCTACCCTTTGCGCGGGCATCTTCATGGATATCTTTCTTCGTTTACCCAGACTTGTACATTCTTAATTCTACCTAAGTATTTCCCTTGATGTTCAACTCTTAAATAATCTGTTTACAGTCTCTGGTTCGGCCAAGAATGCTCTTTGTTTTGTCATCTCATCTATGGTGGATGAACCAAGGTTCCTCATAGTCATTCTTGAAGAAGGCGGCCTGATTGCTCACTTTGTTTTTAGTCTGTCTATCTCAGCTACGGTTCCCATATCGAGTTTCCTTAGAGCTACATATCTCGTGGGTTGTCCATGATGAAGTTTTTGCTCCCTTGAGCATGCAGGGGTTGTGAACTTGGAAGTAGAATTTTTCGGGTAACGGCATCAGAAGGTTTTAATGCTTTTTATTATAGCGTTGCCATTTAGGTCAAGAGAAAACAGGCCAGCTTTAAAGATGGGGTTCTATAAACTAAGAGTACTCTTCTCAGGCTTTTGTTTCCTTTAATAAAGTTCTGATTCGTATAAACTGAAGAAGATTGGTGCAGAGTGGCAGTGGGAGGTAGGTCTGTCCTCTTTGGACATTAACCCATCTCTTTAACCCGGTTATTCCCTTCTTTTTTTTGTCAGTCCCAAGTCTTGTTTGATCGAGTTTGCCTTGCTTTTACGATAGGTTGGGCATATCCAGTTTAAACTGGATAGATTTCCCCAGATTTCAAGCACTGAAGTGAGCGCACTCAATGTGCTAAGCTTTTATTTCTCTATGAAGGCTCCATCAAGCAAGGGGGCTTTGTTTAGTTGTTTAACAGGATACTTATAATCTTCTTGTTTTGGTGATTGTTCCTCTTGGAGAAAGCTTATTGGAGCCGTTTCAAAACTGGATTGTCTTGGTGCTGATTGGATTGGTCTTCTGCAATGTAGATGGAAGCAACAGTTCATCGAGTCTTTTCCTGGATTTTCAGGTGACAGATGTTGTTTTGGAAATGAGGAATATATTTTCTAAATCTTTTTTTACTTGCAGGTTTCATAAGCTTTCCATCAGGTAGCATTGTCTGCCAAAATCACTATCAGATTTGTAATGGGAGACGTACAATTCAACTATTTTGCTCCGCAACTTCAGAAGACTGACCAAGAGCAGAGTGAGATGTCAAGAAATTTTTGCCCTCATTCAATCGATGGAAAATCTGAGTCGTCAATTCTCGAGTTAGAGGCAGTGGAGTCATTATTAAAAGAAGTCTGTGGCAGAGGACTAATGGAGCATGGGTAATTTTACTTTCTGTTTGAATTTTCTTAGAGTTGACTGTGTTTCTAGGATTAATTTCCCCCAATGTTCTTGCAGATGTTCACATTACAGAAGAAGGTGTTGCATTAGAGCTCCTTGCTGTAATGAGATCTTTCGTTGTCATCACTGTCATAATGAGGCGAAGGTAGAGTTCTTTAGTTCAAGTTATAGATTTCAGGAAACTGCCTTCTGTAACTCCTATATTTCTCAAGATCTGTATGCTGACTTTTGTAATTATGTCTTCGAAGCAGAACAATATAAATGTAGATCAGAAACATAGGCATGATATTCCTCGTCACAAAGTTGAACAGGTAAAGTAGTCTGAATATCTTGGTTGCTCTATGTTAATTCTTTTATGTTCGATTCCTAGTTGACAGGATTTCTATCTTATTCTTCACAGGTTGTTTGCTTACTCTGTGGCACAGAACAAGAGGTGTGTTCTAACTCTTATGCTCTCTCTGAACTTTTACTGCATTTAGATAATTAGAGATTTAGTACGACCAGTGAAGGCGCTGAGTGGCCCATTAACATAAAAGATGCTATCAAACATTTTCTTTACTTTGTTGAAGATGTAACTCTTTGTTTTCTCTGGCTTTCACCAGGTTCACCAAAATTGTATCAACTGCGGAGTGTGCATGGGGAAGTACTTCTGTGAAGTCTGCAAGCTCTACGATGATGATGTAAGTTTTGTGAGGAGAATTTATCTTAAACTTGTTTGTTGTATCCATTTTCTTTTGCTCTATGTTACAGACTATGCCTTGAGATTTCCAGGCTTCTTTATTGTTGCTGGTTAACCATTATGTTACTTTCTTGTTTCCAGACGTTTAGAAAACAGTATCACTGTGACGGGTGTGGAATTTGCAGGTACATGCTGGGAGTCCTCTTTATTTACTCTACACGCTATAAATTTTTTCATAACTAAAATCTTACTTCTTTGGTTCCAGAATCGGTGGACGTGAAAATTTCTTTCACTGCTACAAGTGTGGTAAGCCACTTTTTGCATCTTATAAACTTAACTTTACAGGCCAGACACTACTATATCTGTTGGTTTGCACAATCTAAACATCTATCTTTCTGATTCTCAACCAGGATGTTGTTATTCAATCCTCCTCAAGAACAGTCACCCTTGTGTTGAAGGAGCAATGCATCACGACTGCCCTATTTGTTTCGAGGTATTACTTATTGTCGGTTTTGTTCTACTTCTCCACTGTAAACATGAACATCCCTTGATAACAAAACTGTTCTGGCTGGTTTTCTTCCAGTTTCTGTTTGAATCACGGAACGATGTGACGGTTTTGCCATGTGGACACACAATTCACCAGAAGTGCTTGGAGGAAATGAGAGAACATTATCAGTAAGTATTTTATTAACTTGGGCTTGTGTCTCGTTTTCTGAAGTTGTGAGTGTAGATAACTTTCTACTTACAACTGTTAACTTATATGGCTGCAGATACGCATGCCCACTTTGCTCAAAATCTGTATGCGACATGTCAAAGGTGTGGGAGAAATTTGACATGGAGATTGCGGCTACACCAATGCCAGAACCATACCAGAACAGAATGGTCAGTATGAACGAACTTAGGTACACTTCCTCCTTGTAAAGAAATGATATAACTAAAAGTCTTTTTAATGTGACGAAACAGGTTCAGATTCTCTGCAACGACTGTGGGAACAAATCGGAGGTAAAGTACCATGTGGTGGCTCAGAAATGCCCAAACTGCAAATCATACAACACTCGTCAAACCAGAGGCTGAAGCTTGCTTTTGTAAACATGGCGTTTCGAAGTTTGTTTTCTAGCAGATACAATTAAGAGCATTCACTATTGGCTCCTTCACCTCAGGACTCATCTCTTGAGTCTATCTCTTCTTCTTTTCATTCTCTTCTTCAATATTCTCCGGCTGGTCTCTTGTTAGCTGGTGTTCTGTAATAGTCTGGTTAATTTTCGTTAGAATATGTTTTCTTTGTTTTCACAATAATTCTATGGTTTTATTGAATACAATGAATAGTTTCGTTAAATCTGAAAATCCCCGAATTCGACCAAGATAAAACATCGAAATTGTTTGTACCTTTTGTATTTTCTCAGCTTTTACCCAGACAAATTGTGAAACATTTAGTTTTGCCAATGTATGAATAAAATTCATTTTGATTGCTCTCGCTCAAGAAAATCTACATTTTTAGCATTTAATAAGTTCTTAAAATCTCTCAAATTACGAATGAAATGGAAACTTCGTGTGTTGTTTACAAACTAAGCACTGAAATTTTAAATTATCTAAGTACGTTTAAAGACTCTAATGAGCTAAAGTGAAATCACACACGTCTCAAAATTAATCTGTTCCCTCGCAAATACACAATCCTCTCGCTTCGAAATCTCTCTCTCTCACAGCGATAATGGCGGAATCACCTTCGCAGAGTGGTGCGCAGCTTGTTGCTCATCAATCTCCTGGTCATCAAGCTGAATCGGATCTGACGTCTCTTATCTTCGGTTCGTTTTTTCCCCTTTTCCTGTGATCCTTCTCATTCAAATTCGAATTTGGACTGACCTAGGAATTAGGAACAAGCATGAGTTCCGACTTCATACCCTTTCATATGAATCAAATGTTCTATGATTTGGTATTTAACGAATTTGTGTATAGTTATTGGCTCAATCGCTTGATCTAAACTTGGATTCGCATTTCTTATTGTGCTAACGAAGCTAATACTCCTGTTGAATCGATATATTGTATTAGAAACTGCGATTGTTAGTTTTGCTTCTCTCGCAAAAAGATATTTAGCTTAATACTTAGAATGAAAGATGTCCATTATCGTTGGTTTGATCAATATGGAGTCTCGGAGTTGTTATAATTTGGCTTATGAGCTGTGACACCGTAAATTGTTTGAAGGTTTATCAAATAATGTTTCATGGATTAGATCAATGGATGGATTTAGATTACAAGTCAATGTTGTGTGTCTATTTCTTTTGGTGCTTTTACCTGATATGGTGGGCTTTAAACAATGTGTAAAGATATGTTGTGCAAACCTTTTAGCCATGTCGTGATTATATTGGAAAACAAACGCAATTGCAGAAATGTCACAGCAAGTTCAGATGGGAATGGAGAATATGCTCAAGATGGTCAAGTAAGTATTATTTATGTTCTGTTTACTACCTACCAACTATAATGGCTACTGCTGAGTGCTGACCCAGTGCCTTTGACAAATCCCTGCAGTGAGATTGAGCAAAACTCTGTTGGAATCAAGGAAGAGATTGAGAAATCAAAGGATTTTGCTATGGAGAAGAAAAGGGTTCTTGAGGAAGAGAAAGAACAGTTTCAGAAAGCTGCTTACACTATTCTAAACATGCTAAGCAACAACTGAGGCTAATTGCGGTACCCGATTATAAACCTCTCAATGTTTCTCCTTTGATATGAAACTGCTAAATTCATTATCACCTGATCAGTTCCTCATTTCCTCATGTATCAGGAGATGTTCTGAAGAAACTTTATCGAGGTAAAAGAAATATTGTGAAGTTTCAAAAAGACTCTCAATGGTTTGGTTGGGTAACCTCTATCCATTTAAGGTATTAGCTTCACATTGCTATTACTGAAACTTTGATCACAAACTGTGAATTCTGAAAATACAAGTTGATGAGATTCATTAGGATGACTCTACTACACACACACAGGCCTTATCATGGTCTGTTTATTCGGACTGAAGTGAAAAAACTCATTGAAAGATAAAACAAATGAACACGGATTTACCCAACTTGTCAGAAATCATGTAGTATTTTTATTTTAGTTTCGTTTTTTAGATCAACCGGACCAGATTGAGATATTCATATTTGACCATACTTTTTTTTTGTACTGTTTTTTTTTGGGTCAATGTTCTGTTCAAAATTCAAATCCTGTCAAAAAGGTGCTGTCCACTGTCCAGGTACGTAATATCAGGAAAAAGAATTAAAGCCGAATTACTAAAATTTTCCAAATAAGGAATTAATATCGAAATTAAGTACATGAAAGAAGTTTGACCCCAAATAAAAAATACTTGAAAGAATAAAAAGGAAAAATAATAACTCTAGGGTGTGGTAGGGTAAATAGTAAATAGTAAAAACATCCCACTTTTGGCGGGAGAAATTCCCCAGAAATTTCTCCAATTTACACTCGTCACTCGCACAAAACCCCTTCAGCTTCTCTTCTTCTTCTACTACTTTCTCTCTCCGACGAAAATGGTTACGCTCCGCCGGAGGACAACGGCTCTGACCGGAGAACCTGAGCCAAAGTTGGAAGAAGAACGACCCTGTGATGACTTGACAATTCTGGTGGACGATTCAGATGATTCGGACAATTCGTCTTCCGATTCAGCGGTGAAGCAATTGCGTGGGCGTTGGGAACTTGCTTCGGTTCTCAATTTCTTGAATGTATGAATCTCTTTCGCTTCTCCCTTGTCGTAATGATTCGATTTCGCTTTTCATGCGAATCTTCGTTTTTTTTCCCTTTTTCAAACGGAATATTTTTGCTGTTTGGTTCATTAATTTCATGACAAACTAAACATTCCTGACATTAGTCATGTGATTGCTAAAGAGATTTTGTTGTTGTGAATCTGTGATAGGTCTTTGGACCACTTGTCTCTGATAAATTGAAGTTAACAGCTGAAGAAATTGAGATGGGTCTTATCAAGTCCGACACTACTAATGCTCAGCTTCACATTGCACTTTTGAAGGTATTGATTCTATCTGTTATTTGAGCTTAATAACAAGCTTAAGTTTTTTAGCTCTTGTGAATCTCTATGTTTCTCCGCTTTCCATTATGCACACAAGTGTGTTTATTATTGCTTATAAGAAACCTTATGAAATTGACTTCTACAGGGGATACCACCGGTAAATAAATCGCTTGACGATGCAAATGCCTGGATCACTGTGTTGTGTAAGAAACTCGCTCCATGGTGGCCATGGGTAAGGCCACACTGAATCTTTTTTTGGTTAGCTTATATCCTCTTTTTGAAACAGGTTTATGGTTTTCTTTACTGACTCCTGTAGTACCATTTTTGCAGATTGCTGAGGGCGAAATTCCTATAACTGCTAGCAAAGGGTAAGTGGTGAAATGATGTCAATTTTATGAATTACGGATTTTTATTCATGTTTGAAATGGTATTGATTAATAACTTTCTTCTCACTTGTTGTATGGCTAGGGAGGAAATATCTGAATACCAAGAACTTGACCCTACTACTCGCCTGATGTTTCTGAAGGCACTTTGTGAGCTTCGAGTTCAAGTAATTTCTTATTGTTACTTAGTTGTTGAACTCTATTATCAATGCATGCGTCTTAAATGAGATCATTACTAGTTGCTTTTGTTTCTTTTCCTTATAAGTTTCTCCTCTTGTTTCCATTGGTGGATGGTATAGCAAGATGATGCTCGTTCATATATTCAAGAAAATACCAAGGAAGGAGACTATGATTCCTATTTTCGCAAAAGGAAGCTAGGAGGAGATGGAAAGAAGACTTCTTACTGGTATTTACATGTCCTATTACTTCATTCTATGTTTTACATTTGGTGTGATCAACTTTTTAATTTTTTTTTCATGCTAGGTTTGATGGTAATGACATCCAAGGGTACAGATTATATAGGGAAGTCAATGAAATCTCAAAGAGTGCTAAAGCAAGGAACAATGCTTGCTCAGATAAATCTGGTTTCTGCTGGGAAATTGAAGCAACTAATCTAGATGAATTTCAAAGAGTCGCTGTAAGCTTTTGATTTTTGTATATGCTTCTACACTTTAAGATGTTTGGAATTGTTTTTCATTCATTTAAGTTTATGCTCTAATGACAGAGAGAGTTATCGTCAAGCAAAGCTTCTTCTTTGGCTGCAACCGGAGAGATGATTGAGGCAGAAGCTATACCCATTGTTGAGAAATATCACAAAGTACTTTTTCCACTGCTAGTTACATTTCCAAAATTCTTTCCGTATGCTTATGCACATCTGCTATGTCATGTTTTTTTAACAGTGTTTCCATTCCTTGTGCAATAACAGAAGAAAGAGAGGGCCATGAAAAAGAAAATGAAGCAAGAGATGGTCGTTCGTGTCAATTTCTCCCGTCCTATCCGTGCTACCCGTTCTTGTCGTAACCGCATACCTGCTAGTTACACCTACGGTAAAGTCATATTCTTGTGTTTCTTCTGCTTATGTGATATATATTATTTACCCATTAGTGTGGCTTATTAGTTTGCATATCTTATTATGCAGACGAGTATGACAAGATGATCGATGAGGCTGTGGAGGAAACAGAGTAAGAGCTTGACTACTTTCTTCATCCAACTTATCTATCCATCATTACTTAGTACATACTGAGATAGTATTTCCATTTGGGTATATCAACTCTTAAGTAATCTGATGAACTAGACTGTGACCACTGTTGATCCCACCTGTCCTGTTGTAGAACTTAGAATACATCAAACATCAAAACATTGAAATATAATTTGATGAACTAGGCTGTTACCTCGAATTCGTTTTCCAATGAATCATTCGTTTAAAATCAAGCATTAGAAACAGAACGATTGTCTGATGAGTTGTGGAACTGGCAACATGTTCTATAGTTCATTCTTTTTTGTTTCTTCCATAGTAAGATATGCAAATTGCTTTGTTGAGTGCTTTGAGTCAGTTTGATACAACTTTAGACAACATTTGACCTTTTCTTGATCAGGGAATCAGATCGAGATGATGAGGAAGGAAGGGAGGAAGAAAGTGCCTCGTTGGGCTCAAACGACAGTTCTGAAGGTAAGAAGATAAAGTCAACAGAGGATGAAGCACCTGAAATGGGCAATGAGGATGTAAAAGAGAATGAGAAAATCAAGGAGGAAGCAGAGCCAAAGGGAGAGTTCACTGCCAAAAACAGGTTGAGACAAAGACTGACGAGGAACTCAGCCCTTTGCTAGTTTAAATGTTAATGTTGTTGAAATGGTAAAAAGCTTTTAAACAACATGACATCATTTTGTCTGTTTTGGATGATGATGGCACCAAGCTTTTGATTAGAAGGTTTAGGACTTGGTAGATGGTTTTTTTTTCTATTATATGATGATGGAATACATTTCTACCGATGTAATATCTTACTCTTGTTTAGTATCTAGCATACCTATCATTCATGGTCAATTATTTTCAGACAAATGGTTAGTTAGACCTTCAAGTTTCTAGGCCTGGGCATAAATATCGGTACCGAAGACCCGAACCAGAACCGAACCGAAATCAGCAATTCGGATCAGGGTCGGTTCTATTGAATTACCCGATTGGTTCTTCTCTTCAATGTTTGTTCGGTTTCGGTTCGGTTCGGGTAATACCCCAGAACCGAAATACAACCCAAAGACCCGAACCATAACACTAAACCTAAAAACCCTTTTTACCTTTATTCACCGGTTCAGCTTCTACTTTCACAGTACACTTTGTTGATTCTACTTGGACTTTAAGGAACTGATCATTGGGTTTAAGTACATCATAGATCACAAAGGTGCAACAATCTCATCAGTTCTTAACTGCTTGGCTGAATGGGGTATAGAGAAGATCTTCACCATCACTGTTGACAATGCGACAGCAAACACTTCAGCTCTAAGGAAATTCGAGAGGGATTTTAGCTTAGTGGGGAATGATGCATTGGTTTTAAATGGTGAGTTTATGCATATGCGATGTGCTGCACATATCATCAATTTGATGGTCAGGGATGGATTGCATGATTTGGATAAGCATGTCACAGCTATTAGGAATGCAGTGCAGTATGTGAGGTCTTCCACTACAAGATTGAACTCATTTGAACAGCAGGCTGACACAGGAAAGTTGACTAGAGGAAGCTTGCCTTTTGGATTGCAAAACTAGGTGGAATTCAACTTATTTAATGTTGGTTCAAGCTTCTAAGTTCAGGTTAGCATTTGATAAGATGGAACTTGAAGACAAGTTGTACAATGACTACTTTCAAGAAGTATAAAATGAGAAAACAAGGCTAGGACCGCCTACTTCAGCTGATTGGAAAGCCACAGAAAGGTTGGTACGGTATCTTATCATTTTTATAATTCTACTCTAGTTGTCTCAGTTTCTACTTCAGTGAACTCTCACAAGTGTTATAGTGAGATTGTGACTATAGAGAAAAACTTGATGACATTGAGTGTTAGTTCAGATAAGGAAATGAAAGCAAAGGCTGAGGGCATGTTAGGTAAGTTTGACAAGTATTGGGAAGGAATGGGTGGAATCAATAAACTTCTGATTGTTGCTAGTGTATTTGATCCTCGGAAAAAGATGCATTTTGCTCAGCTTTATTTTGAGAAACTGTATGGTAAAGAGAGTTATGAAGCTAAACTGATGTATGAATCAATATGGTGTTATGATTTCCTTGCTTAAGGATTATAACAAGCCCTATCAGAAGATTCCCAATGAGGTATCATCTCAGTGTGTGGGTGCATCATCTTCTAGTGCTCCCGAGCAATTTGTGGATGATGTTGTTGGATATGAAAGAATGGATTTCATGTATAATGAGATGGTTTATGAGAAAGGTCTTGAAGATCCGAGGGATGATGTTAGAAATCTATTTGAAGGAAAAGGTTGAAAATCCAAAGGCTAGTATGTTTGGAACAGAATTTGATGTCTTATCTTGGTGGAAGTGCAACAGTTCAAAGTATCATGTCTTATCCGAAATAGCAAGGGATCTATTTGCTATGCAAGTTTCTTCTGTTGCTTCAGAATCAGCATTTAGCACTAGTGGCCGAATCATAGAACCAAGTAGGAGTTGTTTAAGCCACTACATGATTGAGGTGTTGATGTGCACAGAGCAATGGATGAAGTCTGAGATTCAGTTGAAGGAAAATGGAGTTGTTACAAATGCAGAAATGCTTGCTGATATTGAGTTGCAAGACAAACTTCAGAAAGGTAGTGTATCTTCTTTATAGTCTTTCTAATATCTTCTTTACAATTTCTAACTTTCTGTTTTTCAATTGTTTCAGAGTTTGAGAGTCAAATGAACTAGTAACATTGGACTTCAAGTTAGATTACTCATCTATAAGGTAAATTACTTTGATTTATACTCATCATTTAGTTTCTCATAATCTCAGATTCTCAATTCATAGTAGTTTACACTTTACAGATTCTTAGTATGATTCATACAAGTAATGAAGTAATCTCCTATTCTCATAATCGATTCTCTTATGTGTGTTTTGTATGTAACAGGAACATAGAGAATATAGATGTTGGTGATCTCAATCTCCTTTTGGTGCTTCTTCTCCGATCTAGTACTCTCTTTTGATTTGGTTGTTTTGAATTATTAGTTTGGTTTTGACTTTTGATGACAAGAATGTTTGATGTTGGTTTTGTTTGGTTTAAGACAATGTTTGAGTTTCTGTTAAACTTCATTAAGATTTTTAGAACGAAAAGTCTGATTTTAAACTTTTTATGTCAAATTTGGTTCAGCTTCGTTTCATGCTTAAATAGGAATTTCGGTACTTTTGGGTACTTTGGTTACAATTTGGTTACTTACCGGTACAAAATACAGGTACCGAATCATACCCAAAATATTTTCGGGTTTCCATCATTAACTCATAACCGTTCCAAACCGAACGAGTACCGAACCGAACCGAACCGAATTTTTAAAATATCCGAATGGGACTTATAAGCCAAAACCCGAAGAACCGAAACCCGAAGGAACCGAACCGAACCCGAACCAAAGATCCGAATGCCTAGGGCTACAAGTTTCCTTTCATTAGTTTTTTAATTGTGTTTGTTTTCATAATTTTGAAATACTGTTATATGTAATAGTAGATTATATTGTCAAATTCAGGTGGCCGAGTGGTCTAAGGCGCCATTCTCAAGTTCTGCTCCTCTGACATTTATTTCTTACTAAATTTTCCTCCAAATTTACTCGACATAATGCGGTTTCTAGGACTTTCAATTCTCACTGTTAGTGCCCATTTACGAACACTCGACCCATAAAGATACATAATAACGTGATGATCCACTAATTAGCATGTTTTGTTTTCTCTGCACATTACTGTATATAGATGGTAACAGGATAACAGCCACAATACTACTCGCAAAAACCAGGAAACTACATCTGTCACAAAAATATGTTAATGTCTCCATCATAATACATAACACATAGGTAGAGACTAGAGAGACGGACATTTTTCATTATTTTTTTTGAGTCCAAAAGAACTAAGACTGGTTCAAGAAGATTCAGTGGCTCCACCGTTTGATTTGTGAGCCTGAGCTATGGTTCTGAGCTTCTCGTATGAATCAGTACAGGCATGGGCATAGTCAGACAATGCCCTGAAGATCTCAGGCAATCTAATCTTCAAGCTGTTTAGAGATTTCTCCCTCACCTGAACACAATGTCTCTGGTGAGCTTCTTCTTCCTCTTCAAGCCTTTTCTTCAGACTCTCCACAACGATTCTCCTCTCTGTGACATGATCCTTACTGCTCGTTGTTGCATCTTCCCCGCCTTCTACTTCTTCCATTGGTCCTCTTCTCTGCAGATGCTTCTGATACCAGTCTTCAAAACCTTGCTTCTTCCTAATAAACTCTCTCTGTGTCTCTTCGCATTTCTCCTTCAGCTTGATCTCTTCCTCTTGATGAAGTAAGATGGTTTTGATGACTGCAGCGAACGATGAGATAGCTGATTTGGCAACCTCATCGGGAAGTTTCTCGAGACAATCATGCCATGAGTGAAGAAGAGCTTGGATTGGCGGACGCTGAGGCCTTGGAGGTGATGA
This sequence comes from Cardamine occulta, assembly GCA_028015245.1. Lineage (NCBI taxonomy): Eukaryota > Viridiplantae > Streptophyta > Magnoliopsida > Brassicales > Brassicaceae > Cardamine > Cardamine occulta. Next base: position 9,541,559 of record CM051385.1, read on the forward strand.
AACTTTCTCTTTAAGACTGCTCTCAATGGGGATAAGGTTAAGCTTCAACCAGCTATTGAGAGAGTTGATGTATTGCTTCTGGTGAGTCACGAGTCTATCGAACTGAATATGCCATTCTTCCAAGACAGTGCAGAACTGTCGGGTCTGATGGTGATGCTGCTTAGTGGTTTCTTTCAGAGAAGTTGAGATTTCAAGGGATTTTAGCTCTCCAACAATATTTAGTTGAGTGTCATGGTGTATGCACATGTTTGTCCACATCTTCGCCATCCTGCAAATATCATAAGTCAGAGAAAATTGGTTGACATAAATGCTTCATTAAGAATCATTTGAAGGAGAGAGCTTTACCCTTCAACTAGAGAGACGAGTCTTGGAAACAATTGCTCATCCCTTAAGCGATTAACTTCTGAAACAGTTGAATCCATAGACTGCATGTCAACAATATATCTTGTGTGTAGATGACTCACAGCCGCCTTTGTTTTCTCCACGGTTTCAGCACTCGCACCTCGTTTTTTATGTCTAGTAAGTAAAGACACCTTTTTCTGATACTCTATCTTCATAAGCTCACCTTGCTACACCACCCAAAAAAATGCATTCAATTAGACATCTTTTAACTTTGATAGTAATGAATCACCTTAGAAATCAAATTACCTTCACTTCATCATATAGTTTCTTCTCCCATGCTAACAACTTGTCCAACACCGTCGCATGAGTTTCATGCTCATTTGATTCTTGATCATTTCCACCTTCTCCATTAGCAATGCCTCTTATCGATTTATTCCAAGTTATAACCCTCATTACCCTAGCAGAATGATCAACGTAACCTGAAAAGGAAAAAGCACCTTTTCATTAGCAAGAAATCAGCCATTGTCCAAGAAAACATGCATCATAATCAAACATTCTCTGATAGAGACAAATTAGGTAAGATAATGGTGGGGATAGCAAACAAAGGGGGTTAAAGTGTTGATTAGTCAAATCCAGAACTTTGTTTAATGGCTTTAAACGGAATAAAAGGAATTAAGAAATCCACCAGATCTATTAATTTAAGGTTCATCTTAGATTCTCGCAAAAGTTAAATCACAGACCAAAAAGTGCTTCAAAGACTCATACTTTAAGAATATTGCATACACTAATAACCTGATGCGATCTACAAAAGAAAAAGAAAAAAACTCTCTCTTATGGTTTTCCTTTTCTTGTTTTAGTTAGAGAAACAAAGAACCATACTTTGTAAACAATCCAATCACAGACACATTATGAATCTCCTAAAGAAAGGCAGCAACAAAAGTTTTGGTTAAAGCTAAGGGAATAATTACTCATCTAAAACGTCTCAAAAATCAAAGATAATTGACTAAGCCCCACTAAATTCATGTCTTGGCAGTGACATTTCGGTTTGGAAACTCAATAAGATTCCACCAAATTGCAAGAAATCGAGGATAAGAAACGAGTTCAATACCTTGGTTATCTGCAAAATTAGAGTGATAATGTAACCTTGTAGCTTCAAGCATCTTAGAAACCTCTTGAGCACACTCAGATGCTTTAAGGAATCGATCATCAATCTCATCAAGAATCTTCATCAAATTCACACTTGATGATGCTGTAGTAGTCTTAGCAACCGCACGCCTAAACTCAGGTGGAGCAGTAATCGAATGCTCAATCTTAGCTTTCCCTTTCTTCTTCTTCTTCACCTCTTCCACTTCATCCTCTTCTTCTTCCTCCTCCTCCTCCTCCTCTTCTTCTTCAACTTCTTCCACTTTCTCCGGCGTTTTTGGCTCTATTTCTTCAACAACCTTGTGACCAGATCTTTCTTCTTCTTCATCTTCTTCATTGAACTGAAAATGATTATTCCGAGTCTCATAACCATTTCTCATTTCTTCTCTATCATCTAAATTAGGTCCAGGCATATTCTCAACCATGAAAAAATAATCCCAAGCCATACTATTCGCCGGCGAAGCACTCACAATCTCCGGCGTCCTCTCCTCTCTCTTTCTACTATTATTCCCAACATTCTCCGGCGTTCTCGGTGAAGAAGACTCTTCCTTTTCCTTACCCCCAACAGCTCTAACTTCGTCCTCTTCCTCTTCTTCTTCTTCTTCTTCCTCCTCCTCAATCGCCATTGAATCAACACTCCTCAGCTTCCTACCTCTAACAACCATAGCAGGCAAACTAATCGCACGTTTAATCGGAGAAGGAGAGAATTTAGGAAGCGGAGGAGGCGGAGGAGGAAGATTCTCAATAGGTGGTGGTGGAGGTGGCTGAGGAGGAGCCGGATCTACATTGTCACGACTCTGTTTCTCGTAATGTTGTTGATCTAAAGCATCATCTAAAGCTTTTTGATCAGATTCGCCATGGCCATAGTCACTTAAAGCAGCACCAGTGTTCTTCAATGCAATAGCGTAAGCGAAATGACCGGCGGCGAATGCTTTGCTTGCTGTTACTGCTTCTTTGATTACGTTACGCCGCTCTTTGCATCTCGCTACTGCTTCTTCGTTATCAACCCTAGATTGTGCACATCCCATTGTTACAGTGAGAGAGATTGAAAATGATGAGTTCTGATAATGAAGGAGACGAAGAGAGATGAGCGGTGATTGTGGTAGACGCGCTGCGAGTGGGAAATTTTTGTGTACTCGCTTCTCACGATATAGTGGTGTCCACTCTTCTTGAGCTTAACGGTCACATACTTCAACGCACGACGGTGTCGTTTTTGTAACTTTTTTTGTTTTTGTACACGTAGACGTAACGTTTTGGATTGACTCAAAAGTTTTTTTTTTTTTTTTTTTTTTGGTTTTTAGAACTTTTGGATATTTCGAGCTTTAAGAGTTTTTGGGTCTACTGCAATTAGAGCACTTTATACAAAAGAAAATTTGGATTTTTTACTTACATCAACAAAAAAAACTTAGGTTGCAGATAACAATTTACTGTTGAAATTTGGTTGAGGTTTGACCCAGTAGTGTATATCATGTTCTTAGTATGAAATTACCTCAACTAAACTAACAAATCTCATGCATGCTCTTGATTGCATCAACAAAAGAACATAAACCCTTAAATTTTGCTTTCTTTAGATGCTCAAGGTGCTTCTTTAATTTTGTTTTGTTAATTGGTTGCATAAAATTGAAAGTGGTAAAAAGGCCAATTGTTTTTTATACAAGCCCATCCTAAAAACACATACAAACAAATCTAATTGTACTCAAATGAAAGCTAGAGAAGCCCATGATTGGTATTAGCTCAAAAAAGAGGGAGCCACAATTGCATGCACTCGCTTGCTGACTTTGGATTCTCAACATGAAAGGCTGAGATGCGGTTCTTGATGATGGTCTCTATCATTTGCGGATAATCAACTCTATGGATCGGTGAATGTTGCGGTGAAGCATGTTGTTCTCTCTTTCCAAATCTCATACATGACGATTTGCCAAGCCAATATAAGTAAATGGCAAATCTTCATTTGTTGCCAGAGAATGAGATTAATTCTTCAAGTAGATTAATTAATCTTCAAGATAGTGGATGTAGTGGAGCCTGTGATTCTCGATGTTAGGTTTTTCTTTACTTGCACTAAAACACAACTAAGATCATGATGCTGAAACTAAGCCAGTTTTGGGCAAAAGGGTTAGACAAGTGTACAAGTTTTATCATCCATTTATAAAGCAAAAAGTGATAATGCTCTAAAGCGTATCACATGACTTGAGAGATTGGTTATAGTGAATTTAACTAGCTTACTTACATAATTCAGCATAAAAGTATATATATATATCAACCAATTCTGTCAATTAATGTACTGGCTAAAATTATATTTTCCGTCAATTAAGTCAACATGCATATCTCAATTCTAATTTTATTATAATTTTCTTGCAAAACCACAAGAAGCAGACGATAAAGACAACTACATCAAGTAAAACAAAACAAAAACATATATATAGATGCCTTCATTCTTTGATAATATATAGAAACAACGCATTACTAATGTATATGTATGTATATTCATAACCAAAACATCCCAAAATATAAGATTATTTCAAACATTATTACATAACCCACATTAATATGATAAAAAGCAGATATATAAATCTAGTAGCTGAACCACACAACATGAGTCTCCGGGAGGAAGTGGCAGACCGGAACGGTCCCTGGCTTCACCTTAAGGACTTTGAAGGCCAAGTGGTTGGGGTTCCAAGCTGAGGTGTTCTTGTGGCACACCGCAATTGCTTTAGCTCGCATCCCATTCTCTCCTTCGAGCGGAACCGCGTAGACGCTTGTCATCATCGCCTTGTGGCAGTAGAACACCGCGAATGGGTACTTCTGTTTGTGACACACCACAGACTTGTCGTCGGACAACTTCTTTACCCCACCAGCCGCGATTTTGTACTTCTGTAACGGTGCATTCTTCTTAGTCACCTGTAGTAACAAAAGGTACGTCGATCAACCAGATTATTAGACATAACACATTAGCCGTAGAGGTATAAATCAAATGGAACTAAACGAACATGTGTTTCTGTATATGTATAATTGGATTGCTTTTTATTATTTCACACCAAAACAACCGAACCTAAAACATAGTTTAAAGTTTAAACTAATTTGAGTGTAACCAAATTGTACAAACTGAAATTAAGAAATAATTTATGTCTAACTATCTAAGAAAAATGAGGTTTTATTAAAATAATTAGGGCAATTATTAGCTACATACATATGTTTATTCATTTCTAACAAAAAAAACGAACCGAATCCAAACCAAAAATAAAAACGGAATTTACTTCAATTTTAACCAAATCTAACATAACCAAACCCACTTAATTAAAGTAAACTTTACTTTTAATTTTATTTGTTTTTAGTCAAACCTAAACCGTAAAAAACGGTGAATAGTGTATTTACCTCAGTGGAAACAGCCCTGACGTGGTTTTTGCCAAGTTTCGAAACGATAAAATCGACCATTGACTCCAAAGACGTAGCACAATACTTCTCCTCTCCACCGACTCTTTTCGCTTCACACTCCTCAATCGTCTTCTTCATCATCTCCGCTTCTTCCGAACCGGGTTTAACCGAGAACCGGTTCAAGATCTCCGAAAACTTCTCCGATCCAAACGGCACCATTTTTGCCTCCTCACGAGGCAAGAACTTCGTTTTCCCGGCGTAACCATCCTCTGTATTAAACCGGACGTTCATAGCTTTTCCGGGAACCAAATCCTTCTCCAAGAAAAAGAGAGCCGCCTTGGGATCGTCATGGAGCTGAGTCTCACTCGCCGCATATTGATACACAAAAGGGTTGGGTCCTGGTGTCACACCGACGAAAACCGGCTTGCCCTTGTGGCGCGTGTGCACGATCACGCCGCCTTTACCTACTCCGACGTCGGTTCTCTTCCCGGGTTTACCGGTGTGGACACTAACGCCGCCGCCGGGACCTTTTCCGCCGCTAACGCTCACGTGCGTCCCTCCTTCTGGCTTACCCTTGCCGGCGTCCACGTGTACACCTCCTTTTCCTACGTTCACGGAGGTTCCTCCGCCGGGTTTACCTTTTCCAGCGTTAACGTTCACTCCTCCTTTTCCTACTTGGACGTTAGTACTTTTCTCGTCCGTAAAGTCTGAAAATTACAAAATAGTTTGGTAAGGAGAGATTTATTTGCTATTAACGTATAGATTCACAAATTATCAGAGATTGTTTAACCAATCAGGGTGAGACACGTATCTTCAAATATGTGTTAAAAATAATATTAAATTATTTTAATTATACAACTCTTTTATTTGCATTTATATTTAGAATTCTTTCCTTTTTAAAATCTACCGTCTATATACTGAATTGGAAACCCGTTAAAACTAGAATAAACCATAATATAAATTCAGAATACATCCAAAAGAAATTAGAAAGAAACATGCATATATATTTTTTAATCGTTAGAAATACATATTTCTAACGAAACGAATATAAAGTCGATAAAGTATAAATTAAAAAAAAATTAACCTAGCCTCTTAAAACCAAAAATAAAAATAAAAATTAACCTAGCCTCTTAAAACCAAAAATAAAAATAAAAATTAACCTAGCGTCAAAAGATGGTGGAGAGAGTTGGGTATTGGAGTGTTTGGTAAAGCAGTGTTCCAATAACGCTCCGGTGATAAATCAGCCGCAATAGCCATGACCTGCAATAAAAGCAAAATAAAACATCAAAACAAAAGAGTAGAAATAATAAAGTAATCATTTTTTTCCGTTTGTGTTCTTTAACTAAGTACCATGAATGAAACAAGAAGACATATCAGAGGAAAACGAATCGCCATTTTTCCGGAGTTATGATAGAAATGGGTTTGATGAATTTGAGGAGAAGAAATGGGAAGTGTACTTAGAATTTATAGTATAAGAGTTTTAGTAGAAAGAAATGAGGTTGAAGTTATGAGTATGGATCTAGACGGCTACTACTTACCAGTCTATTTGGGCCGATTAATTAGATCACATATCCCCTAACTACTTTCTACTCCTTAAATGCTCTTTGTATCCATCCATGCATGTGTGGACATGTGTTTTAAATTTTCACCTGTTTTTTTTTCTTTTTGGGTGTTACATTACACGACGTCGTTTTCTGTCTTTACAATAGAGTTTCTTATTTTGGCCCTTATGGTCTTGCAGCCAAACCATCAAACAATGATTCATCGTGGAAAAAAGAAGAAGAAGCAAACAATCACTCACAAATGTTTTCTGTTTGTAATCAGTTTTACTCATGACATCAAAATTTTGATTAACTTCGGACTTACCTTTAGGTTAAAAATCAAACTCTCTATACAAATGTTTCTCTTTAGGTTAAGACACCTCCAAATGTTTAGACCATGATTATCGACTAGTCCTTGGAATATATATACTCTTTATTTTAACTAGAGGCAGCACATGTACGATCCACACACACACCCAACCCTTTTTTATCTTAGTGGTCAAGATAAACCAACCACCTATACTTGCAAGTTAATTACCTCAGTCCACCTAATTAGATCAATACTCAATTAGTTCATCCAATTGGTTTGAGCTACCGGTTAGTTTATCTAGCTAAGCTAACTGATTCAACGCATCCGTCTAGTTTAATTCAACCATTTTATCTCATTATTTTTGCTTTAAGTCCTATGATTTGTTTCTCGATCTTGACTAAGTTTTTGTGATCCTTTCTATGCTCATTACTCATGATCACTAATTTGGTTAACCATTCGGATAAGTATGCTTTAACTAACTAATGAAGTTCGATAATACGTTCCATTCTTATTAATTTAGTTTAAACTGTTTAAAACTAAGATAATTGTTTAAGCAAAACAAAAGTTACACTAAAATCATATATGAAACGATATCTACTTTTAGAACATATATAAATATTACGCTAAAATGACATTTAATTTAAAACTAAAGAAATATAGTGTGTGAAAATATCGATGAAAAAAATCCTAACACTTATTTAAATATTAGTTTGTCTTTTAAATATCTAAAATTTAAAAATGAATTAATTGTATCAAAATTAAACTACCAACAATGAAGGACGGTCTCCGTATGTTTCGATGGTTCTTCAGTGTCATGTGGCGATTATTTTTTTCACTTCGATCGAGAAAAGTTTCCAAAGCAAACCAAAAGAGACCATAAGGATATTGTAATCTTAACTTTCATGTGGACTTTTCAGACAAAGAGAAAATTAAAACGAACAGCCAACTCAGAAAATTAAAACGACCAACCAACTCATTGATGGCTTACCAATATCATTATTTTCTACATCATTTTATTTTCCCTATAAATCCATGGTTGGAGAATGAGTGTACACCACCGATGTATTTAATGTTGTTGGTTTTGGTTCAAATAGTTTCAATAGAAATTCTCATCCCAACTAAAAAAATGTGATGTGATTTTGTTTTAATTTCATGTTATAATGATTAGTCCAACGCCCTGATCACCGTCGCATGTGGGTCTTACTTTTGTTCGAATGATAGTTTGCTAATTTGGAAATTTTGGAAAATTTGCTGTTTGGTCCTACTAAATCACTATGAGATGTTTTGTCTACATTCGTAGAGATAGAGCACTGAAAAATTCCTTACTTGTATATCATTAATTCAGAAATTGCTCTAACTCAAATATGAATAACTGTGGAGTTATTTCAAGATGAGTTAAGTCATTTAGTTGAAAGAAGTTAAGATGTAACACCGAATGAGCTATTATAGGAATGAAGTAACTAAGTAAGTAAATACTACAGAAGTAAGAAAGAATGAAATATTCTATTACGCGGGGCCCAACTACCAAGAACGTTGGTTAGAAAACCGGAAAAACGTTCTTAGATATTAAAAAAAACGAGTAGAAGATGTGATCTGCAAATATATATATAAACGAAACAATGGGCCTTTAAACAAAGTCCGAAATCAAACGTGAACTAAGCCCATGTGTTTTTTTCTTACCCTCTTTAGAAAAAAATATTTGGCAATAACACAATGTTACCGTTTTGATTGATTAAATTAAATTAAAATTTTATTTTAAAACATCTATGCTTTATAATGTAGCAGAGTATCTTCTTTGCCACATGCTTTTCAACTTAGGTGAATTTGTTTTTTTTTTTTTAAATGTAATTTTCCAATGGCAAAATAAAATGCGAGACAAAATTCCACGGAAAATACAGGTGGAGACAACATATTACGGGAATTCAGGTGGTTTTCATAAAAAAACAAGAAAAACAAATCACAAGATTTTTACATGGCTTAGTGATACAGAACAAGTAGTGTCATGACGAATGAATACAATGGAATGTGACATAGGCGATGGAAAATCAGCAAGTTTCCGGTTAGATAACTGGTCTGACTTTGGGCCTTTGATAGATTTCATTGGTGAAGAAGGGCCTAGCAGACTAGAAGTCCCAGCTGAGGCATGTGTTGCCCAAGCGGCAACACATCATGGATGGAGACTGCCCTCGAGTAGGTCCCGATGTCCCAAGATTCAGGCCCTAAGAAACTATCTCCAATCAGTTTCAGCTCCTGCGATCTCAAGAAGACCTGACTGCTTTGCTTGGGGATCCCAGGATAATCACAGAACATCTTTCTCTACCAAGAGAATTTGGGATATTCTAAGACACGCAGCTCCAAAGTTGCCTTGGACCAAAGCAGTTTGGTTTAACTGTGGCGTTCCCAAGCATTGTTTTAACTTCTGGACAACATTCTTGGACAGATTACCCGTTAAAGCTCGGCTCTTGTCATGGGACATGAATAGTGATCCTCACTGCAGCCTCTGCAGCCAGTATCTTGAAACCAGGGATCATCTGTTTCTCCACTGCGAGTACTCTGAACATGTTTGGAAACTGGTCCTTCAAAGACTTGGCTTCCCACCCTTCATATTCGCAGACTGGAATACTATGTTCACATGGCTCCTAACTCGGTCAGGTTCTTCAAGAATTCTCAACCGCCTAGCAGCACAAGCAACAATCTACACCTTATGGAAGGAGCGCAACAACCGGGTTCACAACTAAGCTTCCTCTCCTTCTATGACAATCTTTCGGCATATTGATCGCAGCATTCGGGACACTATCCTCGCCAGGCTTGCTAACAAACGGTGTCGAGGTCTACTCTCAAAATGGTTTGCATACTCATAGCTATCACTCTGCTATCTAGCTCTTCTAGTATTTTATTGGCTTTTTTAATTTTTTTTGGTCATTAAAACTCTCTGCTACTAAGCATTTGTATTAAACTCAATGTTCCTTTTTTGGTAAATAAATTCACATATTATCAAAAAAAAATACAATGGAATATATATCCGTTATCAACAAAAAAATAATGGAATAAATTTGGATAAATCGGGAACCAACTGTAGATTGGCTTTCAATTATATCTATCTTTGCAAAACATTCATTTTTGGGTTATTCAATATTTAATTGCATGAATGACTTATAGAATATGGTGTTTACAAGAAGTCGGACAAATAAATCTCTATATGATTCTAAGTATATATGTATTGGAATCTAACAGCTAGCACTTTATTATTTCTCTTGTAGTTAATTAAGAAAAAAAAAATTAGAAAAGAGAAACAAATATCCAATAATGAGCACGCACGATCACGATCCGTCTTCTTCGATTCAGCTATAAAAGGAAAAAAAAGAGAGAAGAAGAGTGGACCCTAAAGTGAAGAGACATCACTTTCGTAATCTTAATCGCTTTGCATTTCACCGGGAAGGCATTAGTATCTTCTGAGGACCTTTTAGTTAGGACCACTCTTTGCAACTCATTTCCTCACTTGCTTCCACTTTAGAATCTTTGTCTCATTTCTTCGCATGTGTTTGTGTGTGTGTGGGGGGAGATAGAGGTTGTATGTAACCATCTGATTTTTCACACATGCATCCGTTTACAGATACATTATTCTTCAATATGAAATGTTTATCAATCCTCAATTAGTTGTAAGAATGATTATATGGAAAATTCTACGTTGAATTGTTTAGTTCACGTTTTCATAGTTTAGAAACTATGTAATATTTCCATTATGCCAAGTAATCCAAATTTCAAAAAAAAACCCCCCCATATTTGTATTAATTATTACACACTTCGTAGATGTATTTTATGTATGTAAGGCAAGGCAAATATCCAAGGTAGTATAACAATTGCGTTATTTTTATGCGATTCATGCAAATTAGTGAAAAAACAATCATGAGTGTTAATAGGCTACGGATTATAATTACATTGGGGATTAATATCATGTTGTTTTGCATGTGTTTCGATACTTCTTGATGGGCTACGGATTTGATTAGTTATTGTGTCAACTATCAAGTACATGAACTGATGTTGATTGTACCTTGACTGGAGATGGATGAATAAATGCAAGGCAAAAACCATTGATTGATTTAAAGAGTAATTTCATCAAAAAGAAGTTGACGCATTTTTCCTATTTTCCTCTATGATTTTTAGTTCCTAATTTTTGAGAAATTTTGAGTGATTCCACCGTAGATACTAAATTTACTATGATATATAGAATATAGTTAGAAAGCTAAATAATAACATTAGTTAAATATATAATTAATTGTAATCTTTTAAGATAAATTTCTAATAAGTATTTAAAATTATTATACTATACTTTTTGTCCTTGCCGTACTGACTAATGAAAGATGTCTACATGCTAGACTCACAAGAGACTCTTCGAAAGTAATTACTATTTTCGAAGAGGAAAGTTTAGGGTTGAGAATTTTTAGAACCTCGACATACCTATTGGATGTCAATGGAGCATGCAATTTATGCTGTACATCAGTAACATCACGAGTCGAAAATCTAATAGTAGTTTTTGTTAAGAGTGGTATTACTTGATGTTGAGCCATGTGTGCCACATGTGTTTGAAGCAGAGCAAATATTTCGGAAAATAATAAACTACTGCAAATTGGTTGCAAAATTTATATTTTTTTTTGTATTTTTTCAAGTATCAAAACCCCAACGTTAAGATCGATCCTTGCAATATATAATTCAACAAAAAAAATAAAGCGTTTAATGGATTATATGTTACAATTGTTTTATAATTAAATCAAAACTAGTTAACCAAATAAAGTTAATCGTTTCTCCAAACTATCTCTTTGAAAATTAGTTGAACCTTGGCCCAATCAACATGCGATTATAGAAAGAAAAAAAAAAAGGTACATCACGTAATTTGTTGCTGACTTGTTTGAACAATGGATATGTTTTAAATGCATCTCCTCGAATTGAATACATGGGCTAAGAGATGGCTTTCATATGATCAATCTAACTAACTCATGCAACCACAATCAAAATAGATTCGAAATCAATAATCAAATTTATTCAAAATTATTTTACCAAAAATATATATTCAAAATTAGTTATAATTGTATATGATATTAACGAAAAAAATAAGTTTTATAATCAATATTCATAAATATTTACTTTTTACAAAATTAACGTTTTTTTGGTATTTATTTTCGTGTATTGAGTTGCAAATAACACATGTTGTGGAATTAAGATACTCCAATGCACCACTCATGATATTGTTGGTCAACGGTTAAGCTTCATAACCCAGCCTAAAAACAAACCTAATTTGTATAACTATACAGTATCTGTAAAAACTGAAATTTTGGTGTAAACACTAATACCGCAATTAGTATGAGTTTCATTAGAAGAAATCAGGTTTTTTGAAAAATGATGAAAAACAAAAATATTGGTAAAGTTTGGTGTGGCTTTTATTAGTTAAAATCCTCGTGAGTAATTATGGAGATGCATCGTCACGTCAAATCTTGTGACAGATAATTCAATTCCTAGATTACTCTGTTTTTAATCATTGATCAATGAACCGAACGAATCATAATCATCAAATTACCACCGTTGGATGATAGAACCAGTCACGTTTGACTGCTGATCTCACCGTCCGATCTTTAACTAATCTTATTAAATAATTTAACGGACGAAAACTGAAATGGTCCATTTGAGACCGTTAAGATAATGAATGCGAAGGACCAGTGAGAGTTTAAAGCAATTTTGGAATCGGATGGTTCAGAAGGAATTGGGACCCATCGGCGCCAAATGTACGACAGCGGCTGGCTCGTCCAGCGAGGTCTCTTCCCTTGTGGAGGAGGACTCATTATGGACCACTACTAATACTTGCCATTTTAATGAACTTTCAAACTTTTTTTTCCCTCTTTGATCTGACCCTATATACTTCTTTCCCGCGGGAATTTTTAAATTCTTTGTCACAATATTTACCAATATAAGGCTATTCATCATTTGTCTAAATGAATTAGCAATTTCATTACATATAAGACAAAATATATCCTATTTCTAATACTAGATAACAAAAAGAACAAACGAAAAACTATGAAAAATACTAGATAACAAAAAGAACAAACGACAAACTATGAAAAGTCTTTAGTTTTTGTTATTATTATTATTTTAAATTTAATTTTTGTTTTCTGTTCTTTCTTGACTTTGAACTTTCTTTTTTTCATAAGATTTCATTTTTTTCGAACAAAACTCTTATTTGTGGTGAGTTTTTTTGTTGCCATCTAAATTGGTGGCGAGCTAGTCAGACCAAGCTCAATGGATTTTAAACCAGTTAATTTTTGATTTGGATCAGGTCTTGGGCAAGATGCAAAATCTGGTACCAACAATAAACTATGAAGAAATGTGAAGACATCAAAATAATCAATTCGAGCAATAGGAAACTGAATCCAAAATGGGATCTTTTGCTAATGGCATCGCCATTAAACATAGTACCCCCACCAAACTCTTTTTCTCAAACATATAGCTGACGAAAATACACATCTTAATGCGGCTAGAGAACTTTTTGATAGCCATGACGTTAATTATATTGATTTGAAGTTTGTCTACTATATTGAGTTTGTATTATACGAGCTTAGATACTTTCATCTGGTATAGTCCCAGCGCACAGATATTTTAAAACGAACTTCGTTTGAATAGTGCATAAAAATAGTGACACAATATTCTGATTTTTCTCAGTCGTATGTATAAAGATATATGGAAGTAATTATAAAGAAGGGCACCACCACTTTCCAACACAATTTGGTTGACAAGCCAACTACATAATTCAGAGCCAAGAAAAAAACATAAACTAAAAAAGGGAAAAAAATTAAAGAAATAAAAGTTCAGAAAAAAGCAAAAACATGATTTAAAAGAAGTAAGTGCTCCTTATGTTAAGAATGTGGGACTAGGAGCTGTAATGATAAATAAAATCTGTTTGCCTATTTGGAGTCAGCCACTACTAAGTAATTACTTCACAACAATTTAATTAAAATAAAAAGTGAAGTTTTGAATTAATGATTTGATGTTGACAAAATTAAAATTGAAAGATTTGATTTGGGATCTGAATATCTGATTTTGTTTCCTAAAATTTCCCCAACAGCTTGGCAAAAGCGTAGGGCTCCATTTATGTGCCTTTTACAAAAGTAAATTCTGTAAGATCCTTGTTCCCCTTTTCCCTTATATTTGTCATAATGTACTCTTTATTTCATGTACAAATATCTTATGATGGATTAATCCTTCAGAATTTGAATGTGTATATTTCTGAGTAAAACTCCATTTCCCATAACAACTTAAAATAATATTGAACCCATCTCGTAGAGAATATATGTCAGTATGCATTCTCAAATCACATAACTTTTTAAGGTCAGCCACATGACTTTTCAAGGTCAGCCAAAGTCTTGGAAGAAACAAAAACTGTTATTTTTTTTTTTTTTTGTCAAATCCGATTTATATCATGTCTCCATCTTCTGTGGCCAAATACTTACAATTTTGTGGTTATGTTTCCAAGAAAAATTTGGTACTAATTCAGCCACAGTGGATGGAAGTGTGTATATTTGGGGTTTTGATTAAGTTGTGGATATAGTTCGTCCGTTTGATTATTGGTCAATTGTACATCGTAGTCCAAAGAATAAATTTGAATTAGGAAGTGATGCGGGTAGTTAATATTACGAATGATAACACGATTTGGAAGCGATACAATTACGGAATTACCTTATATATCTTTGAATGACAAAGTGATTTAGAAGCAATATGAAGACAAAAAGTACTATACGGACATTAGTTGTATTTTTATGCCATTTATTTACTGCAAAGATAGAAAAGGGATTCCGTAATTTTCCAACTAAAAACGCGATTCCTCAGTTTATAGCTAAAACATCATTCAAAGATTTTATGAAAAACGCATTTTGATGATTTTTAGGGGTCAAAAGTGTGATTCTATGAATTTCTGCCAAACTGTTTATTATATATGTTTCCATCTAAACGTGATTACACGATATTTCTTCAAGGTGAGATTACACAAATTTTCGTCAAAAAAATCCGATTATCCGATTTCTCAAATGTAAAATTTTCTGTCAAAGAGCTAAATTATACAATTTTTATGCATTCCAATTTCTCAAACATTAGCTAATTCTACACTTTGTTTTGCCAAAACATCATTCCATATCTCCTATTGAAATACGATCCTATAATTTTCAGCTAAAAGCATGATTCTCTGATTTCTCATTAAAATCATATTTTTGCAATTTTTCTGTCAATCATTCGATTCTATAATTTGTTGCCATAAACATAATTCTAGAATTCACCTTCGAAAATGTGATTATACAATATTTGGCGGAAAATACAAAATTGTGTTTTGGTAAAAAATATGGAATCACATTTTCGATGGAATATTACATACTTGAATTTTCAGGGGAGAAAATACTAAATCATATTTTTGTGGGAATTTAGAAAATTTTGTTTTGGCAAAATATTGTGTAACGTGTTTGTAGCATGAAATATTAGAGCTGTACATTTTCGACTGAAAATCATGAATTATTGCTAAACAACGCCTAAGATGGCTTAGCACCCTTAAGGTCGGTCACCTAAAGCCGTCTAACTCTGCTTAATAACAAAATCACCAAATTTCAGTATATAAGAGATAATTATCATCGTCTACAGATCATTTTTAAGAGTATTTAGTAGAATATATATAGGGATTCATAAAATTATGCTAAATATAAACTTTTGGACAACAATTTCACCTAAAGAATCATAGAGACATAAGTATAGGTTTGATGAGAAGCTCATTTTGCGGAGACTTCTAGTGATTCACAAATACTTGTAACAATTTTTACCATTTTTCATGCAATTGTGGAGATCCTATTAATACGGCAAAGATAACAACCTGATTATGAGATCTACTATGGAATCTAAAACGGACGATCTACCTGACATGAGATTTTGTAAATAAGCCAAATTAATTAACAAAAATATGACAAAAAATCATGTGGAGGCCGTACATTTAGAAATAATTGGAAAAAAGGGTCAGCAGAATTATAAATGTGCAGGTCTTAATTTCTGACGAATGTACAACCACTGGTCCAAATTTCCATGACACTTCTACTAGGGAATGAAATCATTTCGACAGCGAAATTTCATTGACACACTCATTGGTAGGACACAGCTTTATTTTTATTTTTTTTTGGCTAACAATTCAATTACTTATGTCCACTCAAAAAGCAAGAGTTTATAGTTAGTTAAAACAAATATTATGTATATAACAAAAACTCACCACAATACGCTGCCAAAAAAATTGAACCAAAAAGGGAAGAAAAACCAAGAGCATACCTAACTAAGGAAAACTAAAAAACAAAACAAAAAAAATTTAGAAACATAGAAAGAAGGTATAGAAAGATTTACAAAGTGGGTTCTAAGCATGCAAAGAGAAGAGGGTCCCCTCCTCTCCTTTGGGCAGATGATCATCAATTCCCACCACAATCACTCTCACTAAATTTCCTTTTCATTCTTTTCTCCAATTTGCATTGCAGCTGGAGATAAGTCTTAATTTACATCACTCCTCCCATTTCTCCTTTGAAACCAAACCATCAATTTTTCGATCGCTACCCGTCGTTTGGCAAGTTTTGTTTTCTTGATGGAAAACTTTAATTTTCTCTAGCCGTATTCTAATATTAGTTTGATCATATTTTCTTGACATGCCCGTCTTGTTTCCAACACTTGTACATGTCTTCAGCTATTCTCTTTGCATCCATTGATGCTCCAAGAATCCCACGTTTTGTGAATCCGACCGCATATAGCCCACATTCCCCTCTCCATCCTTCTGGAAACTCTTGTATTGGAAACCCATCTTTCTTGCTAAACATTTTATTCTCCTGCAAAATTATTTGTTTTCCAAAAACCCATTTAATATAAACTTCTTATATTCTTAAGAAAATAAGAATTCTTTGATTTATAATTAAAGACAAAAAAAAAAAAAAAGAATGATTGTTTAAGGTGGTGGACAAAGGTAAAATAACTATATTATCATTTTATTGAGTACCTTTAGCCAAGAGGGTACGTTGCTTTTGTAGCCAGTTGCCAATATTATGGCATCAAATCTCTCCGTTTTTCCGTTATCGAACTCAACTTCATGTCGTTTTAACCTTCTTATACCGGAACAGATCTTTTACCATATATTAGCAAATTAAATCACAATCAGTAAACCGGTTATTAGTACTATATATATTTCATATTTGATTAGGTAAAGGGTACCTTGATGTCTCCGGTTTTGATCTTGGCGAGTGTGCCGACGTCAAGAACCGGAGTTTTGCCGGAGAGATTTTTTAGCTCAAGTGGGCCTAATCGGGGCCGGTTAAGACCTAACAGGGTGGTATCTCCAAGAATGAACCGGGAAACAACCAAGAGGAATCGGTCAACGAGCCGGATGGGCAGCCATTTGAGTAACAACATGGACAGCCCAAAAGTCGAAGTACCCAACATCTCTCGTGGTAGGACGTGCACCTTCACCAGTTAAAAAAAAAAAAAACATAATTAGCAAATACTGTAGCTATAATTCGAGTGAGAAAATCATATTATATTTTATTATGAAAAATACTAAGAGAATGTTTTTTTTTTGGTTTGTGAGAATGTTTGCGCATGCTCGTGACAATCCCAATAAAGTTGCTTGTTCTCATAATTTTATTATCTGAAAATCTTATAAAAATAATATTTCTGGTTTAAAGAAATTAGGTAAATCTCTTTATTCATAAAAAAATATATTAACAAATTGTTGGAACTTGAAGTCACAAGGGCCTAAAAGATAGAATAAAATCTTAAATTAGGATATAATACATGCCTTTATATTTTTCCCTAAAAATTTTCTAAACAGATGAATGAATAAGAATCAAATATGAACATCAAACTGAAAACCAAAAGAAATTATAATACATTTATCTTTCTATTTTAGTTGTAAAACACACAAAATAGGAAAAAAAGTTGCACGTATTATTTCTCTCAAATTATTTTTGACTTTTTAAAAGATAAAAAATATCTTTTAAAAGTATTAATTTAGAATTATGGTAAAGAAACATTAACAAATTTTCTTCAAAATGATGATGTTTAAGATTGATGCATGAGTGTTATTTTAATCTCAAAAATATTTAACTAGAACAACTATAAAAATATTTGTAGAACAAAATATTATATAGTACAATCTAAAATCAAAACAATCAATTAATTTGATATCGGATATAACTTACAGGGAAAGCACATATGTAGTCCTAAATATTGTAAAAATCTAGAAAACAAATAAAAGCAAAAGTTTGTAAAACAAAGTAGGTAATATCTTCTTGAGCTTAAGAAAGAAAAAAAAGAAAAGAAAAAGCAGGTTATATCAGAAGATCAACTTGAATGGAAAAGGACCTTTTTATGATTTTGTTTTAGCATAGCAAAACTCCACAAAACATGAAGGAGCCAAAATATCGAAAACGCTTAAGAAAAAGTTAATTTAATCTTTACAAAACTTTTCTTTCTTAAATCAAGAAAAACAAAAAAAATACTCACAGCGTCTCTGACAACGAGAGAAGGCTGAGCACCGAAATTGCAGAGATCCAAACAAACCTCCATGCCGGAGTTTCCACATCCGACGACAAGAACCTTTTTTCCGGCGAAATCTCCACCGGTCTTATAATGACTAGTATGTTTAACTTCCCCGGCGGCAGCAAACTTATCCATCCCCTCAAACCTCGGCACAACCGGCTCCGCATTCTCCCCCGTCGCCGCAACCAACCACCGGCAAACATACTCCGTCGTACCTTCTTCTCCCACGCTCGTCACGCGCCACATCCCAAGGTTTTCATCAAACTCAGCCGACTCAACCGTCTGTCCAAACTCCGGCCGTATATCAAACGTCCGAGCGTAGTCCTCAAGGTACTCTATGAACTGTTGCTTCGTCGGGTAGGTTGGGAAATCGGCGGGAAAGGGTATAATCGGAAGTTCACAAAATTGTTTAGGAAGATGAAGATGAAGGCGGTCGTAAGTCTTGAGCTGCCATAGTGATGCTATGCAGTTTGATCTCTCTAGTAGAACCGACGTTATACCTTTCTCCTTTAAACAAGCCGCCGTCGCTAGTCCCGACGGTCCGGCGCCTACGATCACCGGACCGGTGACGACGCAGATGCGACGTGGTGACGTCATGCCACGGTGGTAGCTGGACAAGTAATCATTTGCTAGTTTACCTTCTATCTCTCTCATCCTACAAAAATCCATCAAGAAAATATATAGAGCCTTGTCTTGTTTCTTTGTCTATCTTTGCTTTTATATATATAGAGAGAGACTTGGTTTGTGTGTGTTTGTAATGTAATAATATAAGTACGTATTTTTTTTTCTTAAGAGAATACGAGAAGGGTTTGTAGTATAGAAGTGGTGGTGGTGGTGACACTAATTAAGAGCAAAGGACAAATAGAACAATTTGACATTGATGTGCGTGGAGTAAGAAAACAATAAAGAGAGATGGTAAAAAAAGGTAAAAGAAATATTTATAATGGGGGTTTTGAAGAGAATAATATACTGCAATCCGAATCAAAGAGGTTATTAGGGCTTGGATTGAATCTGCTGAAAAGGAGGGAGAGAGAGATAGAGAGGGATCTTATCCAAATGAGAAGAATGAGTAAAGGGAGAGTGAGAGATAAGCGTTGATTTGTGTTTTGATCAGAGTAGAAATCGGAGGAATGATCAGAGAACTACGGGTCTCTTAAATCGCCATTCAAACTTATAAGAGAGAGAGAGAGAGAGAGAGATAGGGAGAGGGAGAGAAATTTGTTAGTTTTGATGTGACTATCTCTTATGTGTATTTATATAATATGAGTGTGTATATATGTTTAAAAATGCTTAAGTAAGAGTTTTGTTTATTAAATGTACTTCTCTTTTGATTGTCCACCTATTAGATTTTGGTGTTCCACTATACTTTTGATTCTTTACCTCATGGAAATCTCAAAGATTTATGTCAGTAAACTTTTGATTGTCTTATGATCACCCAATTGCTGCACAAATATTATGAATTTAATATACAAAGAATACTATTTTTATCTTATTCATGTCCATTACATCATTTTTCATTGTATCTATTCACAAATTTTAATATTTCACATGAACTGATCTAACTATCCCCAATTAAATATTTAGTCCACAACAGACGGAAATACACAAATCTGTTCAACCTCCAGCATGTTAGAACTTTTCGAAAAATTTGCATTCAAAATTAAAAGACACTAAGTTTTCAAAAAAATTGAATATATATAGAAAGTGTAAAAGTGTTGAACCTTTAGTAACTAATGACCGTTCCATATGCAAACAAATGCTATCATCATTTAAGACCATGAAACATTCAAACAATAGTGTTTTTTTTTAAGAGAAAATGGTGCAATTTAGTATCAATTTCTTTTATTAAATCTTCTTTAATTTTAAAATTTTAGTATCATGATCTATATCTTTGTTACTAGTCACATTATTAGCAAACCACGAACCATATTATATAAGAGGCATGAAAAAAAACAGAGGGTTTCTCCAAATCTTGAATCATACTTTGACCCCTAAACTTTGGTCGGAAACCATGCTTCACATTCTTTAGTTTCAATCTCAATCCTTACTCTAAAAGAGTTTCTTATTTCCAGCCTATCAAATATACAATACAATAACTCAGTGGCCGTGGTCTAGGAGTTGGGAATACGGGGGCGAAACTCCGTAATTGGTCGTTTTCCGTACTCGATCCACTTCTTAAAAATTTTAGACACACCTGTTCGATCCACTTTTTAGAAATTTTACACACACCTACTGGACCAGTGGCCATCTAGAATTAGGCATGGATGACTCACATGATGAAAAGTACCTAACAAGATTCATCCCATAATTGTTTGGCCAAAGATCTGGAATACTTTAATTTGGTTTATCAAAACATATATACCTTCCTCCATTTTGGAGTTCTCCACAATATAAAACTCATATTTTGAAACATCGATAAAACAGGCGAAAGGGCCAACATTTCACGGTTGAAGGACATAATTAAAATAATGTATGATTAATGGGATTTCTCCAGAGCACCACAGATTAATGGGATTTCTCCAGAGCACCACAACATGGCCATCCATTATCCAAGCTCATATGCCACTCCAAAAGCCTTTTATCACCGTCATCGTCTCTGACACGGGCTGCCACAAAAGATGCCTACAGTCATAGAAAAAAAAGATCGTAAAGTTCCAAACTTGTTTTCTCAATGGATTTAGAAAGGTTAATTAATGCAATAGATATTGCATTTCTTCATCCTTATCGTCCAATACGCAGATTTAACTAAATCTAAATGCATTCATGATCTAGCTAGCTAAATGCCAGCATCAATACCACCATCTTCTAGATAAACAAGATTTGGATTCATACCCTCGATAAGATATTTTTTTTTTTTTCCTAGTCCAAAGCTTTCGTTTCGAGTTACCAGCGTAGGTCTTAGTATGGAGATTTGTGAGATTTGAAAATATCATCGTAGGAACGGCAGTTGTGATTAAACTCTGCGTTTACGAATATTTTCACTATTATTTTCTCTATATAGGATGTTTTACAAGTTTTAATGCAAATTTTAAATGTATTCGTTATTTTGCAAGCATTTGTGTTATGCACATTTTTAATTATTAGTTGTTTTTTTTGATCAAATTTAAATGATATTAAAAACAAAATTAAGATGCACATTTTTAACCAAAACGTCTTTGTATATTTTACAACTGAGAAAGTATTTAGGAGCCAAGTGATAAAGCAGAATTTTCAACTAAGTATCAACATCATGAAGTTTCATTACATAACTTCAAGTGGGCCCAAATATTAAAAAAATATTGTAAATCTATTTAGTAAAGGATCAATTTTTTAAATAAATTAGTTAGGGAAATTTTTTTGTCTTGGGCTAGGGCTGCATATTGTGTGAGTTGAGTAACAAAAAAAAAAGATATCTCGTGAAAATTTGGAAGGTTACCACTTCTTTTCAAAATATAATATGTTTTACAATTTTTTTTTTTTAAATATAAGATATTCTTATATTTATATGTATCTTTTAACTTTATTGAATCTTGTGCGACTAATTATTTTTTGTAATCTTTTTCATAATTAGATAAATTACTTTTTTATTTTTTATATTTAAATTATATATTTTAAAGTAAAAACTACTTTTTAATCTCGGTGATTTTGGTTAGAACATTTTATATTTTGAAATAGAAAAAAATATTAAACAAGTCTTTCTAGTAGTCCAAAATAATCCATGAGCATCGAATAACAGTAAGACCCATGCGCCAGTAGACGGGCACAGATGTTATCAAATGATGGTGGTAGGATAAATACAACTATACAAGAGCTGAATCAAGAAGAATGTGGGATCATGAAAATTAATATAACCGTTGGTAAATAGTTTAGTATGTAAGAAAGAAGTTATATTTTGTGAGTTAAGGTGATTGTAATCTATACTTTTCATTTTAAAAAGAGCAAACATTTCAAATATCTTTTTACCAAAAACAAAAATTTCAAATCTCCTAACGGTTTTCCAAAAAAAATGAAAAAACATTAGGGTTGATAGTGCCCTCTCCCCCTCCGGCAAAATTTCAATTAAGTTTGTATCTCTACAAACTTTTAGTCTCGATTTGTAACTATATTTTGCAGTTTTGGTGGTGTCAATCCCATCAAACTTTAAATCCAAGTTACAGTTCCACCATCATTAAATCATAACATTTTCCATCTAATCTTACACTAAACCGGATTTAAATTGAGATTAACCATTAATCTGATAACAAAAATTCAACTTGTCAATCCAACTTCTCAATTGTTGAACCTCTTTTTATCCAATTATTTTTTTAGTCACGATTTTAAGAAGAAAAGAAATAGACACATAGAAAAAACGAAGAACATTAAAGACAAAATTTAATTTTATTCGAATGAGGAAATTTGTCATCAACGGTTGTGATGAGATAAGATATTTGAAACCCTAATTCGTTGTTTATTAAAACCCAAAATTTGGTGATGGAAATTTTGGGTTGTTAATTTGAAATTTATAGATTGAATTCCAAAGTTATAGATTGATTTAAACCCGAAAACAATTTAAAATGTGGTGATGAGGAAGTGTCGTGTCTCGTCAGCCACATAGGTCGTACATTTGGCAACTTTGTACTTCATATGTTTTCTTTTTCCAATTGGTACCATTTTATATATATTCTTTTTACCCCTCCTCAATAATCATTTTATTGCCAAGCTTTTATTGGATGTGTATGGACAGTTTTATAACATTTTCTTTTAGATTATTTGTCAAGGGAGTCTTTGCTTTATTTTCTTTTAAAAGATGTAATAATAATAATAATAATAATAATAATAATAATAATAATAATAATAAATTTTAGGTGGTTGATGAGTGATTAATCATGAGTAACAGTATTATTAATTTGGGCTTTAATTAAAAAATATATATATATATATATATATAATTTCATTATTTTTATTTTTTTTGGCACGCATGACATATGTGATTAATAATATAAATATCAAACTTGACTTAAATAGATAAATGGAAATTTTGTTAGAATTACACATTGTATTGCTATATTAATGTATTAGTGTATGAGTATTAATGTATTTGTATATATTTAGGATTATTAGACATACTATCTGTTTGAGAGAGGTTTTAATCGGTTTGATAGACTCTACGGAAAACAAAGAATATAGTTGATTATTGTATTTTCATTGATCGAATATCAATAGCAAACAACAAAATCAATCAATTTATGAACTCTAGTCATGACAAAAGTTGATTGTTTTTAGTTTTACTCATTGTATTGATTTTTTTTTTTGTGTTGTTTGTTAGTTTTCAAACAATCCAAATTTACGAAACTATAATATGTATAATTAAATCAAACACAACAACTTTATTATCTTCAAACGTATTAAAACTTTATAATATATATATAGTTTCATATTATTATCGTTTTGGACGTTAAAACTCGTTTCATATTAGTTGTTGTTTTATGTTTTCAATGCATATATTTGATAAGATTTCTAATTTTGTTTCTTATGTTTTAATGTCTTGACCAATGAAATAAAATCAAATAAACATTAATTAGGAGTAAAACAGAAAAATTAAATATTTTTTTAATATATGTGAAATAACCTAAAACGACAATTAATTTGAAACGGAAAAAATACTATTTATATCTCAACCCAATTTTTGATGTGAGATACTATTTCCAATATGACCATTCGAGATAATGACACTTCTAACAATTAATTAATGTATATTCGGACATGTATCAAGAGAGCAAATTTGGATTTAGCCGATTATGTATTGCTTTGGGCAACGTGTGATCGGACTCTAACATTATTAAATTATATGATGTCAACTCAAAACCAACTGACATATATTTTTTATATATATACTACTTATGATCACTGTTCAACCTTCATTATAAGATATTATTCCTAGTATGCCTTGAATCTTGATCGATCTATAAAATTGTTGCAGTTGAAATTTTTGCATTGATAAAAAAATGGCAACCAATAAAAATTGATTAACTAAAGGACGATAATAGTTGCACTTCATTACATTAAATAAAAAGAAAAGTAAATCTACATTTTGCATTTTGCATAACTAAAATGGTGATTGACCTAATTAATATCTAGTAATTGATTGAACTAAACATTGGAATATTATTAAGTAACCAGTATATATATAGACGTACGTTAATTCGTGAACTAAACATTGGACTATCATTTGATTGGAGTCTTTTTAGCATGAATGGTTCATAGTAGAAGATGATGTGTCAAACCAATGATCCTTCGTCCGCATGTACGGCTATATATATCCACGTCTTTAAACAATAGTCAGCGTTTTGTCAAATGGAAAATAAAATATAGTGTAGTGTGATGTCGATGGATATAATAAGTTAGATTAGTGGTATAAAAAGGGTGAGTTTATAGCAGAAAAAGTGTGTTAAGCAATTGCATAATAATTAGAAAAATAAAATAAAAGAATTTGCTAAAAGATCAATAACAATACCAAACTAATAATTATACTTATTTTGGTATCGTTATTTTGCACTGTTTTTTTTTGTGATTGATAACAAAAAGAAGCCATACACTTAAAGTCATTTCAAACTATGTATAATTGTTTTTACGAAAAATTAAATTTGGTATGTTAAATTTATTTACTTTTAAATAATAGACTCCAATATTTTATGTGTTCTATAATTTTTTTTTAAAGTTCTTGTTCGAACGTTTCGGTTGGAAATATAGTATATATTACGAATCAAAACCAATATTAAAAAAAAAATCTATAATAGCATATTGTTATTGCTATTTATGCATTTTACAATTCGTTGGATAGTTGGGAGGTGAGGTTGGGGGTTTAAGAGCATTATTATTGGGAGAAATCCATTTGGATTTCTTAGATAATATTTAATTATAATTTTGAAGTTAAAAAATTTTTGTTTTTGCTGTTTTATTGGTAGAAACCCATTAGGAGTTCTTAAATTTTTTTTTTTAATAATTTTGTTTTATTTTAAATAGAGTTTATTTTTTAATTAAATATAGTTGACATAAAAACATAACATTTTAAACATAGATTTTGAAAAAAAAATGCAAAAGAACGCTCAATTTGGGTTTCTTTCTGATCTTGTCTATGAATCGCTTTCTGTTCACCTACTGAATGATTTCAATTCATTAATATGTAAAAAAAGTTTAGAATTTTAAAGTTGAAGTTAAAGAAAAAGTTTTAGAAAAAAAATTTTAACTAAAAAAAGTTGAAGTTAAGAAAAAGTAAAAAAAAAAAAAAACATCTAGCAAAAAAAACCCGGCAAAAAAAAAATGGCGAATTAGGGGTAGATACGTGGCTAAAAACAGTGTAAGAACTCTCTTAAAAACCGGTTCTTATTTAAGAACCGGTTCTTATGCTATTCACAATTATTTTATTTTTTTATTTTTTTTTGGTTAAAAAATCCAATTTTTGAATTTAAGAACCCTGCAATAATGATCCACTAAACGCTCACCCAATATGCTCTAGCCAAATAGCCCCCGGCAAAAGAGATTAGACAGATTACTATTATGTCTTCTCAGTTTTGTTTTTGTTTTAATATAAACAAACCAATTATTAAGTGGGTGATCACACTCATTCTCCATTTGGAAACTTTTTTCATACATTTTTTTTTGAATGCTTCAACGTTGATAAGTATTAGCCTTCATTGGATGGAATTTTAATTGAATAAAATGTAACTTTCGCTAGTTCTTAACTCTGTTTTGAATCTTTCTCTATTAGATTGAGAAGGATATCATATTAAAGATTTAACCGAAGGGATGATGACCTAATGATAGTATATATAGGGGTTGGTTCTTTGGTATTCTGGATTCGATTTTTCTTTTATACGAAATGATGTTTTTCAAATTGGAATTTTCAAACTTCCTGTGAAAATAAGGGAGATTAAACCCCAAATTTAATGTTCACGTCAAAATCAACTCATGATGAATGTGTATCGGTTTATATAATTATGTTCTCTATAATTAGGTTTGATCCTAACTTATGGTTGAAATAAAATATAATTTGAGCGTTCATCGGTATGGTGGCTTGTCTATAATCCATTTCAAATCGAATTCTAATATAAGATCAACAATATTTTCATTTTGAAATAATCTTTCGGTCTTTCCTGATTTCTTTATATTATCTCTTTTCTGTAAAAAAAAAACTTAACATTTAACAAAAGTTAAAAAATACTATATAACATATGAATAATAAGTGGCAAAATGCAGTGAGCGTGGAACAAACACGCGACCTTTAGATCTTCAGTCTAACACTCTCCCAAATGAGCTGAGCTATCCCCGCTATTGACATTTATTATTCATATCTACAATATTTATAAACTAATTTTAGGTGCACCATACTATTTTAAAAGGAAACTCACAAATACAATAATATATCTGAAGCTTCAAAATCAGTAAAAGAAATATATTAATTATCTAGAGGTCGTCGTCATAATCCAATGAGGTATTAGACTTCCATCATTCTCACTACCCTCTGCACAAAAACATTTTAAGACTCAATCAAATATATACAATTTCCCCCATCTAATTTTCCTTCAACAATTGAGACTGATTATGGCACTAAGAATTTTTGAATTCTCTCCACAACCATTGTGGAATCATAATGTGTGTTGAAATTTGAATGCTGCCTTAGAAAATGTTGAATATTGACTTGGAAGAATATGAGAAAGTGAAAGAGTGCATTAAATGTGAATGTTGCCTTATAAGATCATTTATGCTGTGCTTTGACATGGATTTCAACTTGCCGTTTAACGCTTTCAATGACGAACGTCGTGACGTTATTTATAGCTTCGTTTAAACGAAGATCCATTAAATGCGAAATTTGATTGGGTTTGGGCCTACCTTGATCCATTAATTCATAAGTCGGTAAAAAGTTCTGAAGGCCCTATAGATTTTAATGAGAAAATACAAAGAAATAATTGTGGACAGCAAAAACAAAATTTGTCGTTGGTTTCCTTATCTCAAATTTTCTTCGTCCTCCTTATCGGAATAAATAAGAAATAAATGTTCCATTTTTCTATGGACCCTGAAGACAGGTGGCGTTTCTTAGTCTGAGACTCTGAATCTGTGAAATTTACAAAGGCAGATTCTTTTCCGACAAAACATGGGAGATTTTGAGGAGAAGAAACCATCTTTCATGTCTGATGCAGAAAGATCCACACCGGTTAAGGTAACAATCTCAAGAATATATGTCTTAAAATTGAACCATTTTGAACACACATTTTCTTGATTTGAGTTTCGATGAAATCTTGATATTCCGAATCTTGAGTTTTAATGTTTCTTGAGTTATTTTAGAGCTATGTTCCTAGAGTCCACCTTCTGGTGAGCAAAAGGCTTGCTTTTTGCAGATTTCAGAGTATCGTTGCAAGTCATGTGATGAAGGAAGCAGTTGCAGAACAGTGAGGTCAAGAACGAAGCTGATGAATGTTTTAATAGAACGTGGAAGACCTCACGAGGCGCATACAGTTTTCAAAACATTGGCAGAGACAGGACATAGACCGTCTTTGATCACTTACACAACTCTCTTGGCTGCGATGACGGTTCAGAAGCAGTATGGTTCCATAAGCTCTATAGTCTCGGAGGTGGAACAAAGCGGGACGAAGCCTGACTCCATCTTCTTCAACGCTGTTATCAATGCTTTCTCTGAGTCGGGTGACATTGAAGATGCTGTGCAGGCTCTGTTGAAAATGAAAGAACTTGATCTAAATCCGACCACGAGTACATACAACACTTTGATCAAAGGGTATGGGATTGCAGACCGGCCTGAGAGATCATCTGAGCTATTGGATCTTATGTTGGAGGAGAACAATGTCGATGTTAGACCGAATTTAAGGACGTTCAATGTGCTGGTGCAAGCATGGTGTAAGAAGAAGAAGGTGGAGGAGGCGTGGAAAGTGGTGCATAAGATGGAAGAGTGTGGAGTTAGGCCGGATACAGTGACATATAACACGATCGCGACTTGTTATGTGCAGAAAGGAGAGACCGAGAGAGCTGAGAGAGAGGTGGTCGAGAAGATGGTTATGAAGGAGAAGGCTAAACCGAACGGAAGAACATGTGGGATAGTGGTGGGAGGGTATTGCAGAGAAGGGCGAGTGAGAGATGGTTTGAGGTTTGTGCGGAGGATGAAGGAGATGAGAGTTGAAGCCAACCTTGTGGTCTTCAATTCCTTGATCAAAGGCTTCGTTGAGGTCATGGACCGTGATGGCATCGGCGAGGTAAATTTAACAGTCTATGGAATCTCATTAATGGGGTTTTGGGTCAGCTTGAATTGGTAATAAAAATGAAAGTGCAGGTTCTTGCGTTGATGAAGGAGTGTAAGGTGAAAGCAGACGTAATCACGTACAGCACTGTGATGAACGCTTGGAGCTCAGCTGGATACATGGAGAAAGCTGCACAAGTGTTCGAAGAAATGGTTAAAGCAGGAGTCAAACCAGATGCTCACGCTTACAGCATTCTAGCCAAAGGTTACGTTAGAGCAAAAGAGCCCGCGAAAGCCGAGGAGCTTCTTGAGACGCTGATAGTTGAAAACAGGCCCAACGTTGTTATCTTCACCACGGTGATCAGCGGGTGGTGTAGCAGCGGAAGTATGGATGATGCGATGAGGGTTTTCAACAAGATGTGCAAGTTTGGGGTTTCACCAAATATAAAGACGTTTGAGACGTTGATGTGGGGATACCTGGAGGTGAAGCAACCATGGAAAGCAGAAGAGGTTTTGCAGATGATGAGAGGATTTGGTGTGAAGCCTGAGAATTCCACCTTCTTGCTGTTAGCAGAAGCTTGGCGTGTCGCGGGACTCACTGATGAGTCGAACAAAGCGATTAATGCATTGGAATGTAAAGACATAGAGATCGAGAGGTTAGAGAAACTTTACCAGAAACAGTCCTCTCGTAGTTTTAATCTACTGCAGATTCCACTCGGGAAACGGGAACTTCCAACTGCAAAAGCCGTGAATCTTTCTGCTTGCAAACTTGGGGCTCGAGTGCCAATCATATGCCGGAAGCAGTCCCAAGCACAGTTTGGGATCAATGGGCAGTTTGTACATTCTTGTACAGTGTTCTTGAACTGAAGGACAAAACTTGCTTTGGCTGAACTAAAGCCAGAGATTTGATTTACTTATTGTTCTGTTAAAATTTCAGAGTCAATACTTTGAGAACTCACTATATGTACATTACATCAGAATGGTCTTTGTATAAACAAAATATTGTACAGTTGCTGTTTTCAATAGCTGCAGACTAACAGATTTGGAGAAAACCTAATGAGCGGTTACATAGACAAACCAGCGAACAAATCCGCTGCGAAAGAACCAGTACTCACAGAAACTCGGCTTAGAGCCCATTCTTCAGTTTTACAAGGATAATATGTCAATATATCAATCGTTTCATCAGCCTTGTGTTCACTGGACACCTATCATGTACCTTACAAGAAAAGTTTATACCGATTGCCTCCTCACTTTTAGGGAGACTTTTTAACTTCTTGATCCACAGGTTCTGAGGGAAATTTGCTGAGAAGCCAAACTAAGACAACACCAACAAGAGCACCCGAGAGATGCGCAATGTGATTAACGGTCTGCAAAGAATAGCCACCATAAATAGTTCCTGATAATCCAGCCGAAGCCTGAGCTGCTTCCATTACCTATGAGAATCAATTAACTAAACAATTACCGTCCCCTGAATTCTAAGAGCTTCTACCATACCATAACTTGTTAAAGCACACACTATTTCTCCATATATTGTACAACCATACTGATGCTGTGTGTAAATGCTGAGATATACTTACCCTGTCAATAACGAACTGACCCAATATAAGAACTTCAAGGATTTTCCTCCAATCCCAAGACATCTACAGAATCAGTTTTAAAAGAAGTTGAAACTAATATAAATACTACTGCTGGTTGATTTACAAGGAACTGGAACAAGGAGAGAAGAAAAATATAGTACCTTGACAAGAACACTAATAGCAAATAACCCAAAAACAGCACCCGAGGCTCCAACAGAAACAGCATTTCTCGGTAAAACTAACCAAGAAACGAGGTTAGCTCCAACACCAGTGCACAAGTAGGACAGCCACAAACCAAAGTTTCCTTCTTCTTCTTCAACAAGCTTTCCTATTAAACCACAGAATAAAGCCCCATTACCAATTAACTAAAGAACTGATAAGCTATGTGAAAATCTTCAACTCTTACCAAAGATGTACAAGAAAAAAAGATTGCTGGAGAGATGATTCCTAGAATAAAAAACAAAACTAAAGAATCAGAATCATCCAGAGTAAAAAAAAAAAACTCAGCAAAAGAAGACATAGAGCTCTCACCAGTTTGCATGACAAAATGTTGCAGTCACAAACTGGTACCAAGCTGGAAAATTGTGATACAAATACAGAGATTTGATGCTTCGAACCTAATTTGAATTAAAGAAATAAAAACATAAGCTTCATTATGTTTCCAAACTCATTCTGATAATAACCACAAGTTTTGAATACCTGAAAGAAATGATCAGCTACATATATGCCAAGATTGATAAGTATGATCCAAAATATTCCATTGGCTTGTTTTTGTGATTTCTGTTTGTTTCGTGCTTTACTCAATTCAAATTGTGGAGTAATATCTGAAAATAAATACATCAACATGATGATTCCATTGAACATTAAGATTCATCGCTGATTGTTCGTAAATTAGAGATAAATCTCACCGGATTGGCTGAATCTGCAAGCTATCCGAGATCTAGAGACTGTGAGAGGACGAAACACGGTGGATTCAGTTGAGTTAGTCGGCGAAGAAGATGCACGGCGGTGATGGAAAGGCGGGAATCGGAAATGAAGAGAAGATTGCGGAGGAGAGAGACGGTGAAGCTGAAGAGGCTGAGACATTTGAGAAAGCACAGCAAAAATTTCGATGGTTTGGTTTAGTTCGGTATAATACATAAACAACCGAAAACCAAAGAAAAAATTAAATCGAAATTTGAACAAACCAAACCGGATGATAACCACCAAATCACCAGAAAAACCGGTTATCGATCTTCTGTAAACCCTAGTCTAGTGTGATCTTTGTCTCCACTTCCGTTCTTCTGAAACCACAGCTGATCAACGAGAACTGTGAATCATGGCGGCGAACTACGAGTACGAGGATGGTCCGGCGGCGAACAACGAGGAGGTAGGGCGGGAGAGCGGCGGGGAGATAGGGTACGATCCTCAGTATGTGCCGGATTCAGTGAAATCGTTCGTGGTACACATGTACAGACACATAAGGGAGAAGAACGTTTACGAGATCCATCAGATGTGTGAGACATCGTTCCAGAGCTTATCGGAGAGGCTTTTCAAGGAGACGCCATGGCCAAGTGTTGAAGCCATTGCTCCTTACGTTGATAACGATCATGTCTTCTGTCTTCTATACCGTGAGATGTGGTTTCGGCATTTGTATGCGAGGTTGTCTCCTACGTTGAAGCAGAGGATTGATTCTTATGACAACTATTGCAGCTTATTTCAGGTGCCATTGATTGTTTTATCTGTCATTTGCTTCAATTAGGGATTCATTCTTTTGGAGTTGCTTCAATGGGATTGATTCTAATGGATATGGTCCTGTGATTGTGCTTCAGTTAGGAATTGGTTCTTATGTATTTGCTTCTATGGGATTGATTCTTATGGATATGGTTCTGTGATTTGCTTCGATTGGGGATTGATACAATATGGATTTGGTTCTGTGATTTTGCTTCAAGTAGGATGCTCAATGTTGCTGTGTGTGGGGGGTTTAATATAGAGTAGAGTTAATAATCTCTTGATTGTTTTGTTTTGTTGGGTTTAGGTTGTGTTGCACGGCGTAGTGAATATGCAGTTACCGAACCAGTGGTTGTGGGATATGGTTGATGAGTTTGTCTATCAGTTCCAAAGTTTCTGTCAATTCAGAGCAAAGCTCAAGAACAAGACTGAGCAGGAACTTGCATTGCTCAGACAGCATGATAAGGTATTTTGTTGGATTCAGATTCATCTTACTGCTGCCAAGTTATATTTTTGGATCACTTAGCTTACACTATACTGTTAGGCGTGGAATGTGTATGGTGTGCTCAACTTCTTGCAAGCTCTTGTGGAAAAGTCTTCAATCATCCAAATTCTGGAGCAAGACAAGCAAGGACTTGAGCAATTCACTGCCACTGATGGGTACGATTACAGTGGTGGAAGTAACGTGTTGAAGGTCCTTGGTTACTTCAGCATGGTCGGTCTGTTGCGTGTTCACTGCCTCCTTGGTGATTACCACACTGCTTTGAAATGGTTGCAGCCCATTGACATCAGTCAGCAAGGTGTTTACACCAGTGTCATTGGATGCCATATCGCTACTATATATCACTATGGATTTGC